>VWZU01003154.1:783201-820105 GCA_013397095.1 Sterrhoptilus dennistouni | reverse complement strand
AAAAAGGAAAAGTTTCCTATTTACTGCAATCCCCAACATTATGCTACTGTATTTTCAACAGTGTGTCTGAATCTTAACCCCTCAGCTGAAGGTCATTTGGAGTCTCAGGCACAGCGCAGTGTGACTGGAGGCTGAAGCTGGACATCCAGGTTCTGGTCTCTGAGTGCTAAAGATCCCTTTTCAAAATTGTTGCTTGAGGCTATTATGGTTGGTCTTTGCTCCTGCATCTTTAATTTTTCTCATTTCTTTCCTCTTGCATCATGTAGTGAATAATAATGAGGGCAACATGAACTCTTATGTTTATTTTTTGCTTTTGAAAGTAAGTGGAACAGTTATATTTTATATTGTGTAGAAATAATTCCTTGTGCTATTTGAATAGATCAAAACTGCAAAAGGTTACTGGCAAATTTACACTAGTTTCTTCTTGGTTTTGCATAAAATCTTAAAATTGAGGCTTTCTTTTCATGTTTACACCACAGCACACTACTGTTTTATTTAGATGTTTGTGGATTATTTCATAGTTAGTAATATGTTGACAGAACTCTTCATCCTAACAGCACTTTAATATAAGTTCCATGTATCATGTTGCTCCTTCTGTTTTTAGAAGGAAACTTAAATTTATTATTCAGACTGATTCAATAACAAGTGACAGATAAATTCTTTTGCATTTGTCAAGATAATACAGAAAATATGTTCTCTAACCTTCTTTTGGTCCATTGTTAAAGAATTTGAAATTCCTTTTTTGAAGGAAGAATCCAATGATGAGACTTAAAAGACAACACTGGAAGAAGAAAAAGTTTTTATTGTTTTAAGAGATGACAGAGTAGATGTGCTAAAGAACACTTTCTCTAGGCCATGTGTCCCTGCTTCTTTTATTTATTGACTATCATTCAAATAAGGTTGAATTAAAATAATATGCAAACATAAGTGATAGAGGAATTTTAGGAGGTGGGGCTTTCTTATAAATTCTTTCAGAGAAGGTGCCTGGACATGCTGACTGGACATGCCTCAGTAATGGCCGTGTGAACACATTTTATGCTTTACTAGTTTCCATTTTGTATTTGCTGGGACAAATTGTATAAAAAGAGGGAACCATTTAGCCTCTCAGAAGGACTGAAGGTCAGGTCCAGAAGGAGCTGCTGCTGCTGAGCCCGTGTGCCATGATGTGCCTATTGGTGGGACAGGGCACATGAGGCCAGCCAGGCTTATGGAGCCTGTTGAAATGGCATCTGGCAAGCACCCAAAATGGCCCATTAATGTGGGGACAGTTTGCAGGATGGGAAGGGAGGTATTTGAGCAGCAGCAGGCGGCTCCCTCTGGTTTTGTGCACCAGCTGTGGATGCATCTCACGCTCCACGTCTGATGAAGTGTGGCTGCACAGTCCCCTCGTGGTGCAGTTACAAAAGCTTGTTGAGGAATACATGCCTTGCTATGTCTGCTCACATATCTCATTTCCAATCCTGACTTCTGAAGGGAGCAGCACATTTAAAAGAAAAAAAAAATTGAATAGATGAGTTTTAGCTTGTAATTAACAGATAAAGACCATGGTTGGGCATGGAGAAATGGAGGATGGATGGAAGAGGATTCCTATGTTGCGCAATGGCCTATTTTGTTTGATGCTTTGCCTAATGTGTCTGAAGTGTAGCAGTAATGTGGCAGTGCCCCCTGCCAAGACAGGAAAGCATCCCAGCTGTTGCGTGTGTGTTGTGCATGTGTACACAAGAAGTTTATTAGAGGCTATTCACACTTCAGTGGAGCTCTGAGATTGCAGTCCGTATTATATTGGCTAAATGAAGCATGTAACATTCTATATTTCTCATACAAGAAATATTCATTCATTTGTATTCATTTTCGTGATTCTCAGCTGCTCTTATTCCTTTGTTTTACTGAGGGCACATATACATTTTAGGTGTTTTGGCTGAGCTCAAACTGGAAACCCAGGGGACTGATGGAGTTAAAGTGGTTGTAGGAGAACCAACTTCAGTTTGGAAACAGAAAAAATGCAATTGCTCGGTGTTGTGTCAAACTCTCCTTCTATAACAGTAGCGTAGGACATTGGGGAGGATTTCCTCTTTTCCTAAACACAATCCTCCCTACTGCATGGGAGGATTATACTTCACGGGATATGGGAGGGAAGCATAATTCATGGGATTTGATTTAGTGGTTTTGGTGAAACTTGTCCCATATTCCTGCTGAAAAGAAAACTTTCTGCCATAAAAGTGCCAGAAAAATTGTCAATTCAATTTTCATGTGGTATTTCCTTAAGCTGTGTTTGCTTCCACATGTGATATTCACATTAGTTGGTTAAAAAATAAATAAGTAATTTTTCTAACTTATGTAACACCCATAATTTTCTGAATATGTAGAAGATGATGGTAAAAGCTATCTTCAGATCTGAGTTAAACTGCTAAATGTCTGATCCTTGTTAAATTTGAAGACTTACAGCAGACCATGCACTTTTAAAAAGTTTGTTGTCTATAATTACGGTATCAGTTCTTCTAGAAAGTCTCTGAACTTTAAGCAAGTAGTTGGGCTTTCAGTTTCAGTGAAATAAAACTCCTAGTAATGTGTCTCTTTTTCACATTAGCAATCTGTGCAGTGCATTCATCAAGACTGATTATGCTTTAAGAATAAGAAAAAAGAAATCTGCTCTGTATCCTAGAGAAAAATTTTCAACATATTACGTTGTATAGCTTTAGATTTCTGAAATTACTTAAATATGGTCCTCAGGATATTTGCATTCATAAAGAATACTTGGTTATGCTTATTGCTTCCCTTTGCCTTTCTTGACTGTCAAAACACAGTGATGCTTTTGAAGATTTATAGCAGATGGGTAATGAGATTGCTGACTGTTAACTGCAGCATTCAGAATTTGCTGGTGGAAGGAGGTGGGAGTTTAAAAAAGGGAGAAGGTTATTGGGGATTCATTGCGAGGAAGACAGGTGATAGAACTTCATTTTCAATCAGGAGGCTTAAACATAAATATGTTATGTTCTAAATTAGAAAAATCCCCGCTCTTCATGCTATCTAGTAGTCATATAAAATCTTTCAGAAAAAAAGATTACGGAGATGTCAGATTGCGTTCAAGTGATCACAATGAATCACAGGAAAGGCAGGGAGATTATACAATTTTTCAGTAAGTATATTCAGGCTGCATTGCATATGCTTAATTCAGCCCAAATAGCAGCCTTTAAAAAATCAGAAAGAAATCATAAACTAAAGTCTGCAGTAACTATCACTTGTATACCTGTGTAATTGTGCAAAAGAGAAAATAGACTGGCAGTGCCCTTAACTGGGCTAGAAAGATTTCAAAGTCTGAATCCTGGTACTGTGTGCTGTAAATAAGAAAGGAAAGCGTCTGTCTTCTTTCCTAAAGAAAGTCAGCTAGTTGGGGTATACTTCAGACTGCGACTTAGAGGAGAGGCAAAAAGCCAGCTCTCATCCACTGACTCCATTTAGAATGTCTCCTTACTTGTCACTGTCACTTCACCCACCTCAACACTGTAATTCTCTGTTCACCTGGTTTAATATAGTCTGTCTTTAGAAGCAATGCTTTTACATTTAGACATTAATGTTCATCATAATTTTTGTGTGTCTGTATCTGTATATATAAACAGTTAAAAGTTGTAGAGAATGTGTCAGGGTTTTCTCCACGTTTTTGTCTTTTCTGAGGCCTGAGAACAAAGAGCAAGCTACCTTGAGCTGTAAGCACTGGGTAATTTATAAAGTTCAGAAGCACATAAAATACTGAGTGAGAAAAAGGGATGAAGCCAAAGAAAGTTGCTGAATTGGCAAGGAAGAAGATTCTCCTTTTGGTTCTTGATACAGGTATCTCCATGCTGATCATTACTTTGATTTCTAGGTACCCTAATAATCAAACATTGTTAAAGCAACTAGAGTCTTGAAAATATCCTAACACCTCTGAAAATTATTCTTATGGACTGGGGGCTCCATTTTACTGAACATATTTGAGTCATGGTGTATTAACTAACATTCGTGTCTGCTAGGCAGTATCAGTATCAGTAGATAGGCAAAGGATGAGAAAAAACAGGAGGAAAAAATGTAAAGCTCCTTATAACATTTTTTTTAAGTTAGCAGCTTTTTCCTGGCTGCAGCTTTTTTCTCTGCACATGCAGAGGGAGCTCAAGAACTCCCTGAGAGTCTTGCCTGGGACTATTGCCAAGGTTGTGAGTTTTTGTTACAATTTTCCTTACAAAATGAGGCAGAGACAGTTGCTGAAACAAAGAGGTCAGGCAGCAGCATCTTCAAGCAAAGTGTATTATTGTTCTTCACAAGGGAAGTTGTCTGTGACCCCTTGGATTTGTTTTTTTTTCTGTCACCCTGTTTCAGCAGGTAGTGCTGGCTTGCTCAGGGATCATTTCAGCAGATCACACACATTAGTCAAGATCTAAAATACCTCCCTGCACCATATGCTACCTGAAGTATAATAATCCTTTAATCTGTCCACTGCATGACATCTGGGTAGTTATTTGACTTAATAATTCCTGTTGATTGTTCATATTGGTATGTATCAGAGGAGGGAAGTGCCAAAGCAGTGACAGAGAGATGAGGATTTGGGAAAATGCCTTTTGGGAAGTGCCTTGGATCTGGGGAGACCTACCTGTGGTGTGGCAGGTGACCAAACCACCACCAATGCGGCTGTTTAAAATCTTTATATGAGGATAACATTATCCTGAGATGAGCACAAAACACAACAGGAGGGGGAAGAGGAACTACCAGGACCCAAGTTTCAGAAGCACATTAATATTTACTCGATATCCCTTTATACCCTCTAGTCAGCACAACAGATGTAGCTGTGTTTTAAGACATTATAATTCATTGAAAAAGGCAACAAAGATACTCTTTCCCTCCCTCCTGTCCCCAGTAATTTCAGATGTTTGCCGTGCACACAGAGGGGGAGGAGGTAGAGAGACAAGCGCTGGTGGGAGAAGAATGCAATTATCCCAAAGCCTCCTGACGGGCATCCACTTCTTCCTTCCAGCTTAGCTGCTCTGACCACAGGCTGGGGGCTCGTGGGACATGGACCAGATTGAAAAACTGGAAGCAGACAGATGGTTATTTGTAATCATCATGTAAATGTAAATCCTATAAAAATGTTTTCTTTCTAAGGGCCTGAAAGCTGGGAGGAAGGATTAAGGCATGGATATCTAGCCTAGAATAATTCTGACCCCGCCACCTTCCCTCCTACCCCATAAACATCGTGGCTTTATCTCCACTTCCTTTAAACAAATCGCTGGAACCTCAGCCGAGGAAATTAATTCGGTTTCCATGTAATTCCCTGAGTTTATGAGCATCAGTTTGACTGAGGCCTGGATTTGGTCCTAATCTGGCAGGTGCTGGTTAGCAGCTGCCTTGGGAGCGGGGGCTCCTTTTTGCTCCTTTGCCCCTCATCCCTGGCTCTGACAGGTGCGTGCTCCAGGTGTTTATCCCATTGCTGGATGTGCTCCCTTTCCCTGCTTACACTCCTGGCTACCTGGAAAGGGCCGTAGGGGCCTTGGCTGCCCTGAAGACTGCTGTGGCTGCTCACAGACATCTATCTTGTTTGAGCAGCATCAGCTCATTTGAGCCGCAGAGAGGCCAATCAAACTTTAATTAACTTTTGTCTGTAGCCCCATTGTAGGCTGTGTGTGTGCTGTAGCTGCTCTTTGCAGCTCTCCTGTCCCTCAGTGCATTTCCACACACAGTGGGGCTGGGCCATCTGGAAGCTTTTGCCCTTGCAAGGCCTTGCAAGGCCTTTTGAGACATGAGGGTGTTTGTGCTGGTGTTGAGGAGCAGCCCCTGGGGCATGGCTGTGCTGCAGTCCCAGGGCTGGTGTGCAGTGTGAGGGGCATCTTCCCCTTTGGCACCCCTTGTTTAGTCATAAAATCACAGAAAGGTTTGGCTTGGAAGGGATTTAAAGATCACCCAGTATCCCATGGGCAGGGTCACCTTTCCTAGAGCAGATTGCTCAGAGCTCCACCCAAACTGGCCTTGAACACTTCCAGGGCTGGGGTAGCCACAGCTTCTTTGGGCTTTGCCACCCTCACAGTAAAGAATGTAAAGTAACACCCAAAAATGTAGGGAAACACCCATGCAAGCAGGAAGGGAGCTATGTGTAAAATGGGAACAAAGCAAAGCAGGAACGCAGGATGAGGAAGAGGAGGCTGATGGCAACATAGTGCTGCCTGTGTTGAATTTTTACAACATTGGTATTTGTGCCCTGCCAGAAGGGCCCTGAGGATGGCTGGCTTCCCAAGTGAACAAAAGCCTTTTGCCTGTCTGTGGGGAGGGTGGTCTGCTCAGGCACACTAATAGTTATTTGGAAGTATCCAGAAATTGTGGATAATTGGCTGAGGAATATTCTGCAGCTCTCAATCATTTTTCTGTTTTCACAGATGATTGTACCATTATATATGGTGAGTGCACTAAGCTGTGCTGCAACTTTTCCATTTAGTGTGCTAATATGTGTGAACTCAACTTCCAGTCGATGGTTCTGCCTTCTGTGGCTTCCTGTGACACACTCCAGGAGGACAGCCAAGCTCACCAGCTCATGCTCTGCCCTCCTCTTCCCTGCTCCCTCTCTCTTGGGATGATATTTGGATGTTCTGGGGTGACTGGGCTGATCAGATTAACATCTGTGCTTTATTTCATTGTTGTTAGATTGCATTAAAATACTGAAACACGGGAATGGCAGCTTGTGCCCTTTGCTCTTTAGCTTGTTTTTCCCTCTGCTTTTGTTATTTTATTTCCCTTCCTTACCCTGGCATTTTCTTTTTCATTTCCCTAAAGTTAATGTTCCCCCCTCTTCCTCTCCTCTCACTTTAATTTATATTTTGCGCATTTTTCTCTTATCTTTGTTTTTCTGTCACGGCTTTATTTTTTTCCCTACTTCTTTTTCTCCCACCGTTTTTTTCCCCCTCCAAAACACAGAATGCTTTAGATGGAAATGGTGAGATATATCTATTCAAGATTCACGTATGCACTGAGGTACAGAGCGAGATGAAGCAAAGCCTGTAGCATCAATTTTGTCTTCTATTCAGGCCAGTTTTGCAGTGAGACTTTGGGTAAAGGAATGTGATAAAATCAAATCACCTCTTAGCCTCATATTCTGAGGCTGATTGGAACCTTACACAGTTGCTGGGATGATTCAGAGAAAGTTAATGTAATTTGCTGTGTATCACTCCAAGAAACTGTGTTTGTCAGGTTCATACAGCAGTGTGAAATGTTCAAGGAAAATGCTTTCCTTAATATTGCTGCTAGCAGTTAGGAGTCAGGAATATAAAAGCCATTATGTGGTGGCATCTGCTGATTTTCTGGGGATTTTCCACTAATGGATTTGCACTGAAATTCTGTAATTGCAAGTAGAATCAAGCCAATAAAATTAATATTTATTTTGCGTGTAATAATAATAGCAGAAATTAATTTTTATCTGTTTGCCATTTGTACAAATGTGAGCATAACATTGTCTAGAAGTACTTTTTCTTCCTGTGTATCATAGGAATCACAGAGACACATGAAGCTGCTTTCCTAAAACCCATGATTTTTAAGACTTTTTTTCTGGTTCTTTCCCTGACATTCCCCTGATATTGACTTTCTTGGCTTTGCAAAGTGTTGTACTGCCAATAGTCAGCAGCCCGTGATCTTTATCATATTAATTCTGTGCTCTGCATTGTATGAGTTATTTCTTCCACTTGATCTTGAAGTTGTATAAAATCCATTTCTGCCACTGGGGTTATTGTGAATCAGAAGATTTGTATTATACAGAAATATTTGTGGATTGAGTTTTTTGTTGTCTATTAGGTGTGTCACCTAAGAAGACTGTGGGTTCTTGCCAGAGCTGCATTTGTTGCCAGCTGTCTCCTGTCACTTTTATTTTATGCTTCAAGAGCGAGACCTAAATAGTCACTCTTTGTGTGTGTGTGTGTATTAGAAAAGGAATTAACTTCCAATTAATTCCCTCCTTCCTCTGGGATCTACCTGTGTATCCCAAAATGGAGAACAATAAAAGTTACCTCCATGTCATTTCGAGTGCCAAGTACATACAGCCCACTAACCTCAGACTACTCAGAGACCAATTCTTGTATGTATTAATCATATTTTTCTTCTGGCTTATTACAGAAGAGAAAAATATTCAGTTCCAAATGTTAAAATGGGGCACATTTTATTAACACTGAAAGCAGTAAATTATCTCTGCTTATGAAATGAGACTGAGCAATTTCTGCTGAACTCTTCCTGACTTGCCCCTTCACTAGGATACAGTGTATTCTAATTTCTCAGAGGGCCCTGGTTCCATTAAGGGCGAGAACTGTTTTAAAGCTGTAATGAAAGCCATGCGAAGCTGAAATTCAAGGAGGGGCATTGCCCTAAATTCTATTTCAGTAGCTCATCTAGAGCTATTTTCAGTTTTATGTTTATAAGAATGTCAATTAACCTAGAGACTAGGACACACATGGAAGAAGAAGGATGAAGTGGATATCATTCTAACACACTGAAGCCAGCTAGTTGGACATAATCCCTTACAGAAGCTTGATTTGCATTAGAAGCTGGCCTGTGTTGCCTAATTTAGTTCTCAAACAGCTTGGTGATTTAAATGCTCTTTCTTTTCAATATAGTGGGATAGGGCTGGTCAAGGTGGCAAAAATATTAGAACTAAAAATATAGAAGGAAGAAATAAATATGCTGGTAATAGTAATACATTACTATTAGTTATATTTCTCTGACATCTTTCAGAACTGGTGACCCTTTAGTGTGTGTGCCAGAAATACCATGATCATAATAATGGCAATGCCCTTAGCCAAGGTGTGACTCTGCAATTCAGTATTACTTCTGTCCCTTCTTTACCAAGCTTGTACTGGAATTCGAGACTCAAAAAAGGCAGGTTGTTTTCTGTCATGAAAAGAGCTCAACATCCAACCTGCAGTGCTGCTTTTGTAATGATGTGATTTTTTGAATTTATGTAACAGAACGTGATTCTGTCAAGGTTAGGAGGAGTAATGGGTACTACATGTCTTTATAACTTAAATACAGAGCAGTATTCTTATCTGGAAAGGAAAAAAAGAGAAAACAAAAGCTCTGTACATGAAGTCTGCCTCCACTAGATGAAAGAGCATATCTGCCCAGCTTCATTTTTGAGATCTTTTACAGTCAATATAAGAAGCAAAGTCATCACTTAATAATGGTTGGGACTTGTTTGTTTAATGTAAAGGTTTTGTTTTGGGGTTTTTTTCTGCTGAGGTCAGGATGAATAATACTCAGGAAACATGAAGTTGAGTTTGGACTTGTAATGTTTATTATATCCTATCTATATACAGTATTTACAGGCTCACATGCCATGAGCTTAACTAGCAAGTTAGAGAAATGAGGTAAAAATGGAGTGCTTCTAACTCTTCCTAAGGTTATTTGAGAAATACCCAATACTAAGGTGACATCTATATTATTATGGTTTTGACTCAATAATGACCATCTAAGGCTCGCAATGCAGACCTTTTTCACTTAATTGGAGAATACCACCCAAATCTATGAAGAAGGAAGAAGGACAAAGACAACACCTAAAATCCTCTATCTTGACTCATATGTTTTACTTAATATACACTAAAACCCCAAACTCTAAGTTTCTAGGATTCCAACAGCTTAATACTGTACATTCCTATTTTTTTTTTCCTCTCCCACTTACAATGCCATCACTTCTATTAATCTTTTTTTTTTTCCTCTTCCCTTCATTTGTTGCTGCAGTGCTTCGGGATGACTTCCGCCAAAACCCTACGGACGTGGTGGTGGCAGCTGGAGAGCCTGCAATTCTGGAGTGCCAGCCCCCCCGAGGGCACCCCGAGCCCACCATCTACTGGAAAAAGGACAAAGTCCGTATTGACGACAGGGAGGAGAGGATCAGTGTGAGTACAACTCAGGTGGATGTTTGTCCGTGTAGGCACATGGCCCACAGCTGAGTGCCAAAGAACTTGTACAGCTTTATAGCCTTTCCCGTGGAGATTTGTGGTTATTCTTGGCAGTTTGCCTCCCCAGGCTTTCCCAAATGAGGGGGGAAGGCTGTTTATTGCTCCCAGTCTGGCTCTCCAGTTTGGGCTTCTTTGGGGGTTGTTTTGTAAATCCAGTGTGATGGAGGTCCATTAGAGCTGGAGATTCAGCCATAGAAGGTGCTCAGTTAGACGAAGGGCTTAGTGGATATCTATTTTGGCTTTACCTTTTCTACACCTCAGTTCTCCAAACTCCAAACTCTCTCTCAGAGAGGTGTTTATAAGTAAATTCAGTCAAATCTAGGAGGTGCACAAATAATCCCTGGGAAAAAACTCCTACATCTTAGAGTGGTACCAGTAATGTTATAGATGTTGCAGTGATTTGGATGTGTCTTAATGAAGGCTGAAGTCAAACTCTAAAGAAATACGGTTCCTGAAAAGGAATAAATGCTGACCAAATGGGTAACACTGGTTGAATTCTGTGGCCATTCATTTCTTGTGCTGAATGAAAATGGATCCAGCAGAAATATTTAACTCATCAAGTGATTAGAGATAAATCATGGTCTGTGCAAGCAAATGGGGTAAATTAAGGGGGTGAGAACATGTTTCATTCCTAATTTTTACATGCTTAGCTTTTCCCCATTAATATTTCTTCAATAAAGTTTTATGTTCTATGGAATGATTCAGTGCTGACCTTATTCAACATGGAAGTACTATCAGGAAGATTATTATTGGCTCTGCATGCTGAAGGAATTATTTCAAGCCAAAGAATCTGAGCTGTTGCTGTTTGTGAACCAGGCTGTCTGTGCTAGGCTCTACTGAAGAGTAGAAGAGCAAAGAGTGGCAGAGAAGTGGCTATCATTGCCTGGCTCTCAAGTTTCTTTGGTTAAATTCCCAGCTTATTCTGAAGCACCTCATTGTCTAACCTTTGACACTGTGACTTCACAAGCCAGAAATTTTTACTTTATTTCTTCCAACTACCCTGCTCTTCCACTCTGTAAGCACCCTTTGTAGCCAAGAAAATATTAAGTGTCAGGTGAATTCCCAGTTTGGGCCAGATTCAGTCAGTTTGCCTCAACAAAAAGAGAAATTCTGCCTTTATTAGTGATCAAGGAAACTCTTCAGACATCAGTAAAATAAAATTAACTAAATAAAACTAAGTCAGATCGACTTCTTTTTCCAGAGAGACGTCAAGAGTGCTTTACATATCACCATGCAAGAAATAAAAGTAGTCTGTCCTGCCAAGAGGCAACAAGAAATGTAATCTTTGAAATATAAAGAATCTAATCCAAGCCAAAGGAACAAAATCAAATGCAATTGAAATTAGTCAATGCGATAAAAATGTGTTCTAGAACAGCTTAAAGATATTTAAATATTAAAGTCTATAATTTAAAATTATACATATATTTACAAAAAAAATTTGAGGATGTCTTGATTGTGGAATTTGTCACCCAAGAAGGTAGCACTTTTTCTGATGTATTTTGTTTATCTGAAGTTAAAAATACCTTCCTTGTTTTGAAACAGATCCGTGGTGGGAAGCTGATGATCTCCAACACCAGGAAAAGTGATGCAGGGATGTACACGTGTGTGGGGACCAACATGGTGGGGGAGCGTGACAGTGACCCTGCAGAGCTGACTGTCTTTGGTAAGGAGACCCCTGATTTTATTTCCCTACAAATGTTGTAGGCTGAGTTACCCTGGGTGGCTCATCAAAACACGAGACAAAGGAAGGTTAACAAAACACAGTAGTACTGCTCAGGATGCATTTCACAGCTTCAGAAGGAAAACCAGGTTTTAAAAGCTGCAGTTTATAAATGATGAAGCTGTGGTGACTTGATATTTCCCTTGTCAGCTCCAGCTCATAGTTTCAGTCTGACTGGAGCTCCACAGTGATGTTATTGCAGGACAATGCTCTCCCTCACAGAATGGCCAAATGTAATTAAGCTACTTCTAATACAGTTGGCAATGCCTGCTAACCAGAGATTTAGACCAGGATTGCCTATTTAAATAATTTCATATTCCCAAGGGGTTGTGAAATCAAACCTTTGTAGGAAAGCACAAAAAACCTCGTTTGATCAGTAAAACATCATTCAAGATAATTCCAAAATCAAAGTTTTGAATATATAGCAGTAACTTTTGGCATTCATCTTTAAGAGAACCTGGAACAGCTTTTCCTCCTGTAAGCCAGAACAGCATTTAGATTTTTGGTCCTTCTGAATGAATTAAAAATGAATAAGCTTCCTGTATGAAAGAAAGGGGAAGGCAAGAAGTTGATTGGTAGGAGCACTTGCCCCACGGCTAGGTCCAGAGCAAGAACAGAGTAACAACCCAGCCTACAGCTGGATCCTTCTTGCCAACAACTGGATAAGAAGCAAAGCCACAAATCATGCTGTGGTACATCCTCTAGTTGTGGGTTTGTAGGAATTAGTCAAGAGGTTCTGAGTAAACAAAGGAAGATCAATAAGGAAAAAGCTCTCACTGCTAAGGAAAACATGTCTATGCTGACAAGAGAGAGAGAAATAGTGTTAATGTTCCCTCCTGCTGCACCTCTTTGATATCCTTGATACAGTACTGAAATTTCAAACAAGACCCTTTGTAACCCCAGAGAAACTTCCAGTAGAAATCCTACGGTCCTTTGTCAAGCAGATGCTCCTGATTTTTTCACCTTCTGCCTAATATGGCACAGTGGAAAACCCAGTCATGAATATTGCCATCTCTGTATTTGCATGTATGTGCAATTCAGCACATTGTTTGTCCACTTAAAAAGAATATATATATTATGTGATTCACAAAAGGCAAAGAAAGATTTTTCCTGCACAGGATCCATGAATTTCTGAGGATATGCTGCCTTCCTCCTTTTCAAGACTGAAAAGGTTTCCACTCCCAACTGGTTTGTTGTGGATTCATGGAAACATGTGGCTTTTAAAGGCAGAACTACTGTACCTTGCAAAAAAAACCCCACCAAAATCCAAAAAAACCCCACAACCCAGAGAAAGGATCTCTGTCAAATTATTATGCCCTTTGCAGCCAATCTGTTAGAGCTGTAGCTTTATACAGATGCAAAAGAGACATGACATATCTCCTTCATCAGTTTAAGTACTGCTAATCTCTGGTAATACTCCCTGTGGATAGCAAGCAGATTGCAGTCCTAAACTACAAAGCCTTGAGAAATCCTTAAGAAAATAATTTGTTAAAAAGCATTGAACTGTAGGAATGAAGACTGAAATGTGCATATAATTTCATATCCTGCAGAGCTATGAAACGTATTAGGTTCGTCTGGATATGTAAAATAATACATAGCCAATTACAATATTCTGATTTTTTTACAGGATATAATCATAGCAATCAACTTAGAATACAATCTAAAACTATTTGGTGAATGCCAAACAAAATCAGCAATAAATGAAATTAGATATTTTAATCCTTCTTAATTGCATTAGACTACCTGAAAAGAAAAATTGTATTTAAAATTCCCTACTGCAGTGTCTTCCTATCTACATTTCCCCTTCTATCTGGGTATTCCCAGATGCCTCCCCACCTTCTTTTTTGCCGTGCAAGAACAACATGCAGGAAGCAGGTGCTCAGGTTATGACCTGCTGTCTCACACGATGTTTTGGCTGCCCTGTGCCCATTTCCTGGCCCTGGAGCTCTGTGTTGGTGCACTGGGCTCACTGTAACATCGTGTCCAGGGTAGTCCTGGTCCTCTCCATACAAAAGGAGGGGATTTGCCCGTGCTTTCCAGTAGTTATATTCCATTCCTAGACTCCCATGTGTGAGCAGGGATGTGCACAGAGACTGGAGAGCATTACCCATGATATTTCCAGGAAGCAATGTATCCACTGGACAGTCCAATCGCCCTAAGCACTCACAATAAATCCAATAAATCCAGCGACTCTGGGAAACGTCAGATTGGCTCCGCGTGTTCAAATTGGCTTCACTGAACACAGGCAAAACCACCAGTATCATATGTCAGGTCCACAGCTTCCTCTAATATGACTCATGGGTCTGAGGAACATGGGAATACTGCAAATGTTGATGAAAAATATACTAGAAATACTTATAGGCAATTCACGTGCCAAACTTTAACTGCTTTGAGAGTATTTGAAAATGGACTTCACAATTAAAAAAAAAGAGATCTTGACTGAGAGACTTAGAAAGTTTTAATAGGCAACTGGCAAAGCTATAGCTGGTGCTGATTCTGGAAAGGAATATATATTAATTAGCTGATCAGTCATGTCTTCATTCCTCTCCCAAATAACAACCCTCCAAACCCTTTCCACAGTGTGAAGGGAGCCTTAGTAAAGACATTATGCAGGAAAAGGAACTGTTTCATACTAGCTCTCAAACCTTTCTCCAAACCATCTACTTGTTACTTTTGGCTTTGCAAGTTTTTCTGTAATACCTGAAGTTAACTTCTGCATGTGACTTGTGACAGATCTCTGGCTCCCTGTACAGTAAATTTAGCTTGAGGCATTGCCTCTGGAAAAACTGACTCAGTGTGGTGGGAACTGGTGGCCCAAGGGGAACAACGTGGAAGCCTAGCCTGAAAGTTACACTTTCCCTGAGTTTAAAAACAATAAAATAAAATGGGCCATAAGAACCTTGGGAAGCAGTAGAGGGAGAAAATAAAATTTTCCCATGTGTAGAATATGTCCACTTGGCTAGGTACCCATTCAATAACCTTTACTGAGAGATAGTTATGAACAATACATGTAGAACTTTCACATTTTTCTTTCCAAGCTTATCTGCAGAGGAAACACTGTTTTCAACATTTAGACACTTTTAACAGCATACTGGTAGTATACTGTTAGGCAGATTGCATTAGTTTTGTTCCCAAGTCATGGTTTGTTCTATTAGCAGAAAATTGGCAAGCTCATAAAAGATCATATAAGCAGCGCTATCCAAAACTATGTTTTGAACAGTGATGAAGATGCACTACATTTTGCTAGTCTTTTTTTTCAAGCATTACTGCTAGTTTTTGCCTTTATGAGGCTCCAATGTGTAATCTCAGAGTGAAGCAGAAAGACAGGGCCTGTCACAGTCTGAAGCTTCACTTTAAAGGAAGTTAATAACCTCAGTCCTAATGTTCACAAAAAGAGGCAGCATGGGACTTGATTATTGTGTGCACACTATTCCAAAGGCCAATTTCCAAAGTCTAAGTGATACAAATTAGGCTGCATTGCTTGTGCTTGGGCTCATAGCCCTTGGCTGAACAGAATTAAAGCAAGATGCAAAACAGAAACAGTTTCATTTCAATTTGTAAGAAAGCTTTGTTTGTGAATACATAATATGGAGCCAGAAATTAAATAAAGAAAAAATTACTCCTTATGATAACCTTTATCATTTTGTCATGCTACTTCACCATGCTGAGATAAGTTTTCAAGTTGTTTTAAGTGTTTCATGCTCTTTTATTTCCCTTTGCACTTAAAATGGCATGTTTGAAGAGAATGTACAAAGGTATGTCTTGTATATTGATTCTAAAGCTCAGTGAAATCAATGAAAGCCTTAGTATATCAACTTCAAGAGACTGGCATCAAGCAGTAGAAATAGATATATTTAGAAGAGCCTCAAAAGAATATAAAGCATAAGTAAGAAGAGTACAAAAATATCTTTAAAAGAGATGTCTATTTGGACATACTAAAGATTGGTTTGGATTAATCTTTGATTTTATCTTTGGTATCTGAACCTTTTTTTGACTAATAAGGTCCTGTGGGATGAAGAGGTATTTTTGTCTGATGCTTGAGGAAGTATTTGTGTTTGATGTTCTGTAGATATTGTCAGGCTGAAAGAGAAACCCTAGTTTCAGAAAAAATATACTATGATGACATGGCATTAGAAGAAAAAAAAACCAAAAAACAAACCAAAAACCCTTTAATGAAGACATTGTGCCCCATTTTACTTTCTTGAGCTCTGCCTATGTGGAAGGACTTAGCAGAGTCTTGACCCATTATATCCTGGAAAACTTTCCCAGTCATGTGGAAAAATCTACTAAAACCAGGTGTACATTCACAGGTCAAGACACAGAAGTCAGCAGTGTATATTTTGTCCTTCAGATCAAGTCTCCTCCTGGTTTTCTTCAAATCCCTGTGTTTTCCACTCGTAGTCTACTTCTGGCATTTGCAAAAAGCCAGTTTATCTTTAGAATATTTGTTATCCTCAGATACCAAGAACTTGTTATAGGATAATGATATAGCTCTGAAAAAAGTGTCTGATCTGGTCCCCAAAGTCTGTATATAACAGTCAGTAAAAGCTGTAATTAACATGATTGTAGATGTACATAAAAGGAGAAAACCACTAGCAAGTGATAATGTTAATTTTACTGCATTTTACAGCATTTGCTTATTATTGGAGTTTCATGACTTTACCGTGCAAACCCATAAAGCCTTGGGTGCTGCTTAGAGTGCAGGAGTTTGCGATGTCTACACAAGGGCTTATTTCTCAAATGAGAAAGGGAATAGTGCTAAAAAGATGCAGTAGAAGAATGTCTATAAATATAAAACTGCCTGCTTTTGCAATTCTATTTTCATTTATTAGGGCAACATAGGTAAATCCAGTGAGATCGTAATGTCCTGTCTTATTTTTTTGGCAGAGAGTTTACTTCATCATGTTGCATTTAATGAAATATCTATGCTATTTAATGAAATATCTATGCCATCTATCTATTGATAGCATTCTGAAGTGAAAGTTACTTCCAGCCATCTGGTGTTTCCTTTTTTTCCCCTTTTGAATCAGAAGCTTTTAAATGTAACTATTTGCTATTAAATCCCTCCCCAAAGCCTTTTAATTTGTGTTTTAATATTCTTTTTAGAACACAAAAACATTTTGGAAAAATGATGTCTTCTACCCAGCAAAGGCAGAGAAAACAAGAACAATTCTAAATCAGATTGAGGCTCTATATTATGAGGACCATCAAATCCTTCACTCTAGCAGTTGCCTCAGCAGAGAAAATATATTAAGGTAGTTAGGATCATTTTAATTAGATTGAGGCCCCATATATGGCTGTCTAACTTTTTGAGGAACAGGGAAAGGGCAATAATACATCTGAAGGTCATCTGAGTCTCTCTAATAGACTGTGATACTCAGACCAATTGTTAAAATGGGAAAAATTGAGTTCTGAGGTTAGCTTGTGTCAGCACCCAAAGCAAGGAAAGTATTTTGCTGTTTCTGGCTCTGATCTGTAGGTTCCCTTGCAGCACATACCTCAAGCACTGCAACAGATTGTAGGTGTGTGTCCAGATTGCATTAACAATCCCCTTTTATAACTGCAAGCAAAGTTTATTCTGAAGTTATAAAGGTCATGCTAGTAATAGCATGACTGGTTGACATGACATATAACCATGACCTATTTTATAGTTCTCTTCAAAGATTTTTAATATTCATCAGAGAAAGTCTGGGAAGTGGGTACTTTATTTACTCAGTGAAAGCTTATAAAATAACTATATTAAAAATTTTATATATGCCTATGATTTTAATTTATCACCCTTTCTTCTGGTTTCGCAAATATATTGTGCTCTGGATGCTGTTGACAGAGTAACAATATTTAATTATACCACAAGGCTTTATTTATGGGCAAACCATTTCAGAAGAAAAAATATGAAAAAGATTATTTTTTCCCCCCCTCAAGATTAGCTCTGAAACTAAATTTGACCTGGCTGTGCAAAGAAACCTTCTTTATTTAGCATGCTTGGGCAAGCAGTGCTCTGTCTCCTGAGAGATTAACATTGTAAGCAAGTTATGCAGGTGACTCAAATCCAGTTAATCTCACATAAAGAATGTTAATTGCATTGGCAATGGTATTCACTCTGATCACTTTATAGCTCTATAATTAGCTATTGGACATATTCAAGGGGTTTTCTGAGTGATACAAATACAGGAAACAACATAAGAGAGAACTTGTTCTTTCCTGATTCACGCTGTGCAAAATGCAGAAATGATGGGAAAATGGAAGCAGCAGTTGTTGGTATTTGCTTGTCGTTGCTAACTGGGCTCTGCCCTTACACATAGCTATTAATTTTCTAGCAACTTCCTAAATGTTTTTGAAAATATTCAGTTTTAGAAGCTGATATGAAACTAATGTATGTATTCTCCTAAATTGCCTTGATATGGAACCCAGTGATTTATCTAATGACCTCAGGGGCATTTACTTTCTCCTCAGCTGGGTTCTCCTCAAAATGACAGAGATTTATTTTCTCATCTCCTGTATAGGAGAATTTACAGCCACAAGTAGCAATTTCATAAGTATGCACATGCTAATTTTTTAGCTGTTTACATGCAGCTTTTGTAAACCTGGTCTAAAATGATTTTTGTATGCAGACTAAGCCAGTGTACAGACACACACAGAGTTGTTTAAATTCAATGGGGATGAACCAGGGCCTCTAAATCACCAATCAGAGTGCTGATCTGGATCTGAATTTCTTTGTTTAGGATCGTGTCTTGAAAAACAAATGCTGAAATGAAGAGAGTATTGTGTATGAGCTGAAAGCAGGAGTTGGTCTAAGCTCTTCTTAGGACAGAAGTTGTGAAAAAGATGCTGTTGCAAAGTCGCAGAAAATGTCATTAAAATATTCCTGTCCATATTCACATAGTTACAGATGGGCCAAGTACATTGCTTAGCATTAGTGTTGAAAATAATAGTTGTGAGGGGTTTTTTTGGTTTTCAGTTTTTGGTGGGTTTTTTTGTTGGGGTTTTTTGTGAGGTGATTTTCTTTTTTTTCTTCTTTGTCCAATTTTTAATAAGTTTATCAAATTAAAATGTCTTTATCCAAAAATTTCCATGCCTAAATGGAAAACTGATTTTAGCTGACAAACTTAAATTGACAAAATAATTCCCTCTTCTCTAAGAATGTTGAAGTTCTTGCAGTTTGGAAGCAGAGGGGATAATTGGAGTGAAATGGGCAGGAATGACAGCAATGGAGGAAGGTTTTTGTCCTGAGAAGTGCAGGTGCCTCATACTGAATATCAGGTACCTAAAATATGTTGGGAATAGCTACACTATGGCAGAGATGTGCTTTATTTTTGACTAAAGAGGATTTTCACTAAATTTAGCCAAATATGCACCTTCCTAAAAAAAAAAAAAAGTAATAGAGTCATCCATTCATATACCAGAGAACCCATAAATGCAGATCTGGGCAGCATTTTCCTGTGTCTGCACTGTGTTCCTGCTGCTGTCACTCTCCTGGGAGGGTCTTTGGGTATTTCAGCTGATTTTTCTTGTGTTAAGTTTGTGGATGGGCTGTATTTGGGTGACCTGGGGAAAAGGAGCTGCAGTTCAATGTAGACCAAACAATCAATTGAAAAGAGTCCATTTGCTGTTGAGGTATGAAGAAGGGAGAGGCAGGGATAGTTGGGAGGGGAATTGGACTTGTGAACTTCCTGGGTTCCAGGTGTGAAAAGTGGTATTTCTGGGCTAAAAAAACAAAGATAAAATGACTAAGGAAACAGTCAGCAGCTGGATATGGCTTGTACACAGACTTAAAATGGGAAATGATAAAGATTTCAATATAAGCAGAGAGGCTAGAAATGAATTTACTTGCCCAAACACTGCTGGAATCTGCACATCCTGGGCAAGAATAGGAATAGGACAAAAGCAAAGGCTTGGGGAGAAGAATCTTTGCCCGTTAGACATGCTTTCATCTCTATCATCTGGAAAAGTGCTATAGATTCTTGAGCATGTCTATTCTTCTGCTGACAAAATTTGTTTTCCCCTGCCAATAGGTTTCCCTGCTAACAAGGAATTCCTGTGCGATGCTGTCACTCATTTACATAATTACTAACAGGTGGTTTTGTGTTCCTCATTTTCTGACTATTATTCTGATTTGTAAAAGTGGTGAGCACTTTTTTGTCAGCAGTTCAATTAATGGAAGCTGAGCTTTGAAACACACAAAATTAAAACTTCATTTCTGCCCAACTCCCTCAAAAAAAAAAAATTTTGTCAGTTTTGTGGCTCAGGCTGAACATCAAAATTTAGCAGATACTTTTTACCTTGCTCTGTAAGATCTCTATCGTACCTCAGAGAGGAGCTGTGAAAATAAGTGAGGTAATTATAAAGCAGTAAGATACCTGTAATACTGTAATAGAGGTCATGAGGAAATTAATAATTCTGTCTTTGAAGTGCAGTTTGAGTAGTTAGACATGGAGCCACCCTCTAAACAGTGCAACTAAAGCAAAATATTAAACACCTGCTCATTAATTGAATACCAACAATCTGGAGATGTTTGGGGAAAAAATAGTGTGTGATCATGTAATTGCAACCAGTCCCATAAGGCATCATAAACAGAAAGGAAGTGATTAAAAGACATGCAGACAGCCTTAATTCTGTCAGTAATTGTGGCCTGCTTGATCTTTCAACCTTAATAATGTTCTTTTAACTTTAAAAAAATATATATTTGCATATAATGATCATACATAACAAACCTATAACATTAGCTCTGTAGTTATCAAGACAAACTGCCTGAGTCAGAATCTGGTATTGCTTGCATCTGTGTGAATTCTGAGGAATTTTTTGAAGTGACATCCTATCCCTTCACTTGCTGAGAGTGAAATGTGAAACATAGTGTGTAACCAGTTTTAAATATCCTTATGACAAATTCCCATCTTGAGTGGAAATACTGTTTCATATAAACCCAGCCTTGTAATGGTTTGGCTAGCATAAATAATTTATGACAATAAAAGTGTGGTATGGCTGAGAGGACAGAACAGAATCTGTGGCGTCCAAAGGCAACTTGGAAACTAACCCCAGTGACATCCTTTCAAATGAAATTACCAGTACTTGGATTTCGTACCACTATAACTGAGATGAGATTGTGGCTCTGCATCTGGATTTTAAGCAGGCCTGTACAACATTATGGTGATTAATACTATTTGTAGCCGTGCAGCCTCACATAACAAGGGTAAACAGAAGTTATTATTCAGACCTTAATTTGGTTTTTGTGGTGAAGTTGGCGATGGGGATCAGGGAGGCTCTGTCCTGTGCATGACAGTTCACAATTGCCTGAGGTGCCTAAGACAGAGTTTAAATTTTCCTCTGAAGCACTAAGATGTTGATCACTGCTAAAGGCAGGCAGACTCCATTGGCAGCTCATACACTGCTTAGCTCTGGATGGGCAGCACTGCAGAGCCACAGCTTTTCCAGGGAAGGGCATGACCTCAGAGGCCTCTCCGCTGTCCAACAGGTGGCCGGTCAGTCCTGGGACAGGCTGCCTTCGGGTGGCTTTGCTGGAGGGAGGGATGGGACAGCCCCTGCCTCTTCATCCAGCCTGGCAGCCCTCTCCCTGGCTCTTTATGCACATCATCAGTCCCACTTGTCTGAATCTGTGGAGCTCAGCCTCCTTTTCTGTTTGATAGATGGGTAGGCAACAAGATGCTGAAAAGTCAGAAAGTGTTCATTTCAGCCCTCTGACTCACTGTGGAATTTTTAATGTCTCTTTCAAGAGCGGCCCACGTTTCTCAGGCGACCCATTAACCAAGTGGTGCTGGAGGAGGAGGCTGTGGATTTCCGGTGCCAGGTGCAGGGGGATCCCACGCCCACGGTCCGGTGGAAGAAAGATGATGCAGACTTACCACGAGGAAGGTGAGAGCCACGTTTACTTTCACATTTTAGTTGTTGCACAATGCTGGAATCCACCCCTCCTGCTAAGAGTTTGTTCTTTGACATTGTGTCCAAGATTTATGTCCCACATTGCTGCTCTTTTTGGCACTACAAATCTTGTTCCAGAGGCAACTGTGCAGGGAAGCCCAGCCTGGGTGAATTGTCCAGGTAATGGGTTCCTGTGGAATAAAGAAAAGTGATGTGTTGGTGTTGTGAGCACATGGGTATTAAGTGGATTTATTGGAGGCAGTAAAGATGTTTTAGGACTGTAATAGTGATAGTAGCCTTCAGGATGATGTGCTGATACCAAGAGGGAGAAAACTTGGCAGGAAAGTTGCTCTGGTGCAATGGCAAGGTGAATTACAAGCGGAGCATGGTGAGCTTTGCTGGCTCCTCAGTTCATGTCTATTAAGTCTTGGAGAGAAACCTTCCTCTTGAGGAAACAAAAAGCCAGACTAGCAGAAGTGTAAAGCAGAGTTGAAATCTGGAACAGGCCCCCTGTGTTCAAGAAAGATTAATTTAGTCTGGAACAAACATGGAGAAAATTTTAGTGAGCAGGGGAAGGGAGTCTCTCTTGCAAAAGGGTTTTAAATTAGTTTGGCTCCTTTCAACTAACAGAGCAGTGTTTGGTCCTCATTTTCTGGAACTCTTTCTTGTTTTGATGCTGAATCATTATTTCATTAAAAAATCTCAACATGGAAATAGCTCTGGGAACAGGAATTAGAACCCAGGTCTCCACAACCCAACAAGTCCCTTTGGCACTATTAGTCCTGATTTTTTTTTGCACAGTTTTAATTTTAGCAGTAGACATGAATAGGGGCTCTTTTTTTTTTTTTTTTTTTTTTCCCTTCCCATAGCTGATATTTTCCATCAGTTGAATACACTAATAGAAAAAATACATAATCTAGAAAAAGCAATTCTATGTAATTTGGATACATATGTGTGTGTGTGTATATATATACATATATATGTACTTTAAAAATAAATAATTTTCTTGCAATTAAAACAAACTTAAAAAGTGGCATAGCTGTTTCGCTTGTTATAGTTACACGTGTATGAATGTAATACATAAAATATTATTTTCAAGAGAAGACTTTTGCATGTCAAGACGGATTTTTCTCTTTGCTTCCTCTTTAACTACGTATTGTAGAGCAGTCCACATATGCATTGTGTTTCTGTGATTTATTCTTGCTTTTTTGCACTACTGTTGTTTTAAATCATGTCTGCTTCTAGGTCTCATAAGCAGAAGTAACAGATGATGAGCCCACAGTGTCTTTGGTTAGATTGCATTTCCATTAGATATTTTTAGTGACCATATCCCTTCTTTTTCTCCAACATTGGCACTTTGGAAGCAAATGCCTGTGATAATTAGCATTGTATGCTTTCTAGTCTATAAATTTTTTATTGGTGTAGCACAGTATGTGAGCAGATCTTCACTGTCCAAGAAGTGGACATTTCCATGATGCTTAATCAAGGAAGATAAGCTTTGAACCTCTAAAACAAAAACTATTGATTTTTTCTAGACTTTTTTTAATACCAGCAAAGAAATTTGCCCAGGTGTAGTCGAAATAAATGGATGGATGAAAAAAATATTATATCAAAATTTTATAAATTAGGAAAGAATGTCAAAATAATTCCTCCTTGTTGAAATTGAGGGATTTATTTTTTTTTTGGTAAAAGACAAATTATCTTTTAGCTTCTGAGCTGCTGTATTTTAAGTGTTTTAACATTTATAATGAAATATAAAACCCTCAAGGACTTCCCTTTGTTATTCTTCCTGCATGCATAAATACTTCTGAGCAGATCTCTGAGCAATTTGTCTTATAACTTTCAATATAAATTTCCTGTTTCTACAGCTAACAATGTTCTTTGCACATCTGTCTGTTTTCGTTTTTTTCAATAATTTCATTTTGGCTTCGTCCCTGCATTGCACGACAAATATAGTAGGTACCTGTTTCAACAAATTTTCAATGTGTCTGTTGTTCATTCAGCTTTTTAAATTGTCTAGTTCACTGACAGGGAAGTGGCACAAACTGAATTTTTGTATGCATTTTGTTTCTGTAATTTGCTCCTGGTGAATGCCAGAATCAGTGATAGTGGATCCATGGTCTTTCAGAAATCTTTTTCTATTTTTCCGCCTTTACCTTGTTTTATTTTAAGTAAACCCATGCGAAAGCAAAGAGAAAAGTAAAAGCAGTGATTTCTGTTGACAAGTGTGAGCAGTGTTGCTGCACCGATTGGTGCATTGAGTAGGAATTGGAAAATAATTTCAGGCTGTTAAAGTCCTAATTATAAAGGTCCCTTATGGACTGTATGCATTTCCAGTTACAATTGGTTGAAATGAGGAAGAAAAAACCCCCAAGTTCTAAAGAAATTATTATGTTTGAAAACATGACTCTATATAAAAAAATAATTTAAAATAATTTGGCTATTTGACAAATTGTCTGTGTAACTGCCCAGGAGTATATAAATGACCACGCTTCAAATCTGAGAACAGACAGTTTATTCTGACAGTGCAAAACTTCATTCCAATTTCAGTTGTTTTGAACTGATGATCTAAACCAAGTGTAATAGTCTGTAGTTTGAATGTAAAACCTTAAAGTGGCTCTTTGAGTAGCAGTTTTTTAAATGCCTGGGAAACGTTGGTCAAAGGAAGTTACTCATCCAAAGTCCTGTTGACCTGACTTGAGATTTCAGACTGTGATATTTGTCATGGAGCTCCTCTGTGTTTGACTGGGCAGGAATTAAAAAAATTATAAATACCAGGTGAAAACAGTAGTATGAGTAATGTATGATAACTGTTTTCATAGTTCTTTTGCACCACTGTGATAAAGAATTTTTTATATTCCTCAGTGCTTAAAATTCTTGTTAGAGCCTAAATTGGTCCCAGCAAATTAATATCTTGTTGATCCAATTGTTGATACTACACCAACAGGGAGAATCAAAATCCATTTTGAAATCTGAGGTATGTAAAGCCTTTTTCCAGAAGCTGTCCACTTCAAATCAGTGACGCAAGACAGAAATGCATTGTGAATCAAAGGCAGAGGCACATGGTGTACATTTTATTTTAATTGCTCTGAAAATTCAGCCTCACACCACAGCCTCCCCAGTACACAAAGGGTGGGGAATAGTTAATCAAGTATGACTCATGTCAAACTACTGGAGGTGAACAGGATGTTGTGGGGTCAGCAGTCCTGTGCCTTTGGCTGCAATATGAGGTTCACTAGTCCATGAATAGATTTTTTTCTCATTATAAGTGGCACAAGGAAGTGGCACAAAGATTGTGTCAAAGTGACTCAGATAATTGTGGCCATGCATAATGATTAAGACCTACTGAAAATTAAATAAAATCCGTCCTTATGCATTGAATTTTTTTTCCCAGACACATGTTCAGGTATCTTTCCCTCTGATGTCTGCTTAGCAGAAATAGAGATTACACTTCCCTTCCAAGGAGCTGATGGTCTCCTGTGTGGTAGAGAACTCAGTACGGCCTGGATCAGCTTTTCATTCATCTACATTTTAGCCCTGGTAACAGGAAGAAAATGACATTATTTGAGAGCCTACAGTATGAGAGTGGCAGATCTATGACTAGCAATTTAATAACATTTGAATAAGGTTTGTACAGTGTTTCATGTCTTCAAATTTTCTAGCGAAGCCGAGGAGAGCAGCTGCATGGTCTGTAATTATACAGCAAGTAATAAGTACTTTTTTTTTTTTTTAGGAAGTGAAGAGATTTTCAATTACAAGTCAAAATTTATGACACACTATAATAACTGTTTAAACCTTTTATACAGAAGAAGTTAGCAGTGCCAGCTCTTCGGGAGAGTGAGGTTAGCTCAGCAAATGTATTTTTCAGTTGCCTTAAAAATGACTGAGTAGCAATCACACAGGCCTTTTTTTGCCTTCCAGCCCAGAACAGCTGTTTTAGTTCACTAAATACATCTTTAATGAAATTATAACCTGCTCTTTTAAGTTGCATTTACAGGCTCTGTCTGATTAGATGGATATTGTACTAGAGATGAAAAGTGGCAACTTCCCCAGCAGGAAGAGGTATTTGTTTTATGTGCCACCCACGCAATGGGAGTGTGGGCAGGAAAACCAGGAGTGATGCTTCAGAAGGAAAGTGGTGTGTAGTTTACACAAGGTACATTGCTTAAGTGTTGAGAGATTGCAGGTTATTAAGTGAAACTGAGCAGTGAAAATAATAAGCAGCACAGTAAGATTTCTTACTGGCTGGAGAATAGCAACATTCATTAAAAGGTTTTTGGGAATAAGCATTCTTAAAGCACAGAGTTAGTGTTGTAGTCTAAGATGTGTGTTAGCTGCAACAGCACAAGCCTGTGTAGGTGTTAGTTTTGCTATGTTTTTAAAACTGGCCAGGTTTTTTTTATGCATATGCATAGTCTGAGCAGAAATGCTGTCTGCCACACTTCTGATGGAGCTTAATGAAAAAGCACACCTATAATTTCACTCCTTTCCTCCATGGCTTCTTGTGAGCCCAAAACTAGGAATATAACATGGCATTTAAAAAAAATCTTACTGTCTTCCAGATGCCAATCATTGAAATGGATTTAAACACAACTGACAGCAAACCTAGTGAACTAAGAAAAGCTGGATTTTTTAAGAGGAGATCCAGAAAGAGCCTGATAGCCTGAGAAGTTTTGCATTTGTATTTCTCCACTGTGATGGGTTGACCCTGGCTGGATGTCAAGTGTCCCCCAAAGCCTTTCTGTTATTCCCTCCCCAGCTGGGTAGGGGGCAGAAAATATAATGAAAAGCTCATAGGTCATTATAAGAATGGGGAGAGATCACTCATCAGTTAGTGTCATGGGCAAAATAGACTCAACCTGCTAAAAAATTAGTTTATTTTATTATCAATCTAATCACAATAGGATAATAGGAAATAAAACTGTCCCCCACCTTCTTCCTCACAGGGAAAGGGGTTTAGGGGTTTATGGTCAAAGACACCTTGTCTCTGCCACTGCTCTCTCCTCAGGGAGAGGAGTTTCCTCCCATGCCTGGAGTTCCTCCTGCCCTCCTTCTTCACTGACCTTGATGTCTGCAGAGCTGTTGCTCTCTCATGAGAGCCTTGGTGGGCACCTTGCACATACCCACCACATCATGACCGCAAGATGAGGCTCTATAAGCAAGAGAGACAGTAATTTTTAAGAATAAACAGTGGCGCTCCGTAATTCCATTTATATTCTGTGGATAGGATATTGAGGTATTTAACTCCAGCCCCCTCTAGATACAACCAAGGGGAGGATGACCTTTCAATGAAATATGAGTTAATAACACTGCAGCGCTGTGTGCTTTGTTCAAGTTAATATCTGTTCAGATTGTAACAAAATGTAGTCTAATGTGTATTGAAAATTAATTAAAGAGTGTGTTTTAGTAGTGTAATGAATATCATCTTTGGTTACATCACCAAATTTCTATTGCAATTAATAACAATTAACTGTTTTAAGTAAAAGGTCGGGGAAAAGGATGTTTTTCATATTAGCCATATCACATGTACTATTTGTCATCTCTGGTTAGATCCTGTATGATTTGCATGCCCATCTTTCTTTTCCTTAAGCTAAAGCATTAAGGAGAGATTAGTCCCTTTATGAGGAGCAGAGGGGAGAAGATTGGATGTTCTTAATAGCTTGTCAAAAAGAGACAGTGAAAGACAGCGGTTTAATATGGTTTTTTTTGTATCCTTACATACATCTGGAGGCAGAAGAGGAGGTTTGCAGAGGATGTTGTTGTAGATGTCTGGCACAGAGAGAGCTGCTCTGTGACTTGCAGAGTCTGTGGGTGAACACTGGCAGGTCTCAGCCAAGTGCAGAATAAGGGTCTTTTCTGCTGTTGTATTGAACCATTTGAGGAAGCTTCTGTAAAATCAGAGATACCATTTAGAGACAGAGAGGTGATGAGAGGTAAAATGGATGCAGGGGTTGGTTAATTTTTGGGTATATAGCATCAAGATGATGGACCACAGTGGTGGTGGGGTGCCCCCTCCTGTAGTACTTTTGGTTGAGTATCCCTTTTCTCTGATTGCTATTTTGCCTGTCACAGATCCCTTCCTGCTCTGCAAGTGGAAACATGTTCCTTTTAGTCATATGAGGAGTACATGCCCAAGTGAATGTGTAGAGCATTTTTTATGTTTTAAATCCCTCAAAACTTGACATTGAATAAAGTCCTATAATTGCATCGTCCCACAGTTCCCCCAGAGGTTTATAGTCTAACCCAGGAGTTTTCTGCCATTCCATTTGTCTGAAATATTAAATGCTGTGAACAAAAGTGGTAGATGTGTGGCTCTGTTAGACTGATCAGCAGAGAAACAGTTAATGACGTTGACAT
This sequence comes from Sterrhoptilus dennistouni, assembly GCA_013397095.1. Classification (NCBI taxonomy): domain Eukaryota; kingdom Metazoa; phylum Chordata; class Aves; order Passeriformes; family Zosteropidae; genus Sterrhoptilus; species Sterrhoptilus dennistouni. The sequence continues at coordinate 792,202 of VWZU01003154.1, read as the reverse complement.
TTAAATTGGCTTCATGTTAAGTGTCAGTTCTCACCACAGAGCTGAAGAAGAGCTATTGTTTCAGCCAGTCTGTTTGCAGATTCATGGAAATACTCCCCAGTTGCTTACATAAGGGTCAAGGTTGGAAAAATAGCTTTACAACTCCATGGACAGCAACCATAAAGGAATTGTGTCAACTACCACTCCTGCCTGCATGTTTTCTCTTTGTGCTGTGTGAACTGTTGGTGATCTATGAAGTGATCACTGACAGTGCACTAGAAACGGTATTGTCACAGGAGAATATTATTATTTCTTTTTATGCATTCTAATTCTGCAGCCTAAAATAGTTATATTTCAGAGAATTAATGAAGTCACTAGAAAAGTTCAGAAACAAAATGTAATGCCAGTTGTAGTAGCCTCTGAATTTTTATCTGAAATTTCCACTCACAGAAGGCTGCAGTAAAAAAATAGTCTTGCAGGAAGGGTACAGAGTGAAATTTAATGTAGAATTTCATTCAAAATACTCCTACTAGTGTTGAAATATTTCTTTAGTATCAAAAAAAGCAAAGTGTACTAAGTAAAAGCTTAGTAATCACATGGTTTGTATACTGTAGTTACAAATTTTAGAATATTAAGGTAGCCTTCTTTCTATTATCAGTTTATTAACCGTTAAAATCATAGAATTAAAAAGTATTGTTAACTATGCATTTTTTTTCCACAAAAGCCTCAGGAAAACAGGGAGGAGGAAGCTGTTAGTTATATTCAAGTGGGAGTAAGAACTCTCACCATTGATGCTACTGGAATGTCTGGCCTGCAGGGATTTCTTCTCCTTTAACACATTCCATCTCTTCATGGGATACAAAACTTGTCATCTGAGTTAAAAAAAATTAACTTACACTTTCAGTGAAAACACTTTAATGCTAAAGTTTTCAGCCTAAAAACTACTTCAAGTTCCTCTCAGTAAGTTCCATGTTGATAACTGCTTAACTAGCAAAATGTACTTTTTAAGAATATGACTTCTGGCTCAACTACAGTATTGAAGGTACTTTCATTACAACATTAACATGACTTCATCTTTAATTACCACTTCAAGGTTGGTTACTGATGCAAAATACAGATTAGGAAATATTTCATTTCTCTGACAAGTTTATAGTCATCTTTCATGTGCTTTAGGCAAATAACAATAAACAGGCAAACACAAATTATGTTTACTTCAAACTACTCATGATCTGTGTGCTGGTGTTAAGAAAATGCATCAGGCCAAGTTTAGTGGGTGGATGTTCCAGTCCTTGCAGTAATATTTCAGTTTTTCAAAAGCTGAAATGGACGAAACCAGATAACTCTGAGCATCAAGGGTGCTTTTCTGAGGGATGACTTTATGACATAGGCATTAATAATATAAATCTCCCCAAGTGCCTGACAAATGTGTCTCATCTGTGAGGAAAAGGACTGCTCCTGGTGATGGGAGGATAGCTCTCCATGCCAAGTGATTACAAGGTCTCTTAGATCATACTCCCACCAACGCTCCAGCTTCTGGAATGTGGAGCTCTATCTGGAACTCAAATCAAATCAGAAGCCCATTTAGGGTAATTATCATATGGTAATTCTTTATGAGTACATTTCCATGTCCAAACAGAGATGTCAAAGTAAAAGATGGAACCTGCTTAAGTTTAGATAGGATTTACCGAGTCATTGATTCCCAGATATATGTTTTGTTCCTAACTACTGTTTGTTTCCAAATTATTTCAGAGAGAATCAAAAGTCAGTCTGAATTTTCTGTCTTGTTTCTCTTCTGAGCACATGGCTCCTGATTTTGTAAGAGACTACACATTTTTATGTGCAGTCACACCTGTCTGTTTGCATGTAAGAGTGGTGCTGTGGAGTGTAATGCTTCCAGGTAATTTGGAAAACAGTATATCCTTGGACACAGGTATGGTTTCCCCATGTTGGCCCAGTAACTGTAACAGCTGTACGTATATTTTATGAGACTCAGACCATTTTATTGAATGCCTTGCTTTAAAACGCGGTGCAGTGTGGGTTTCTGTTTTATATTAATGCAATTGAGAGTGTTTAACAGATAGAAATAATCTGCTGATCACAACTCATAAGAGGTTTTGGACTAAAGCAGAACCTGTGTCAACAGAATTGAAGAAAAATCATAATAGTGAATAAATGGCCTGTGTCACACAGCTGTTTTCCTGGTTTGTTGTATAGAATAAGGAAACATGGAATATAGAGGCCCTTTTATATGACAGATATAAAATATGCAATCACACAAAGAAATCTGAAGTGATATAACATTGTCTTCTACCTTCCTCTGGCATGAGTGGCTGAATCAAAAAATAAATGGGTATCTGGGCATGTAGATGTGAGGAGTAGCCATCCTGTCAGCACCTTGGAGACAGCTCCCTGGTAGCTCAGTGTTTCATGGCTGTAAACAGTGTCCTAGAGCCACCCAGCAAAAAGCAGCTTTTGATTTCAGGGGCACAACAGAGTAATTTGAGACCAGTGCACACAAATATATCCATAACTGTCTCTAGGTTTTGCTAGAGAAAGAAAACCTGACACTCCTATATCTTTCTCCCAGAAAGCTGTTACCCTATAGGTTTGAGCTTCTTTCTTCTTCCACTTACCAGTGCATGGGATGGAAGTGAAAAAACCTCAGCTTGTGTCAGATATGCATTGCCAGTGGGCATGGAGGCTCTCCCTTCTGCTGCTGGATCACACAAGCCTGAAGCAGGTAGCAGCTCACAGTTCCCATCTCACTGCAGCTTCCCTCTGGCTCCCTCCATCTGGCACAGGGATTGCAGGAGCCAGTGAAAAGCTGTGGCATTATGCTGGGAGCTGAAGTGCCAGCACCACAAAAACAGAAGTGGAGACAGAAGCTTAAGCCTCCTTAACTGCCTCCTGTTTACCCTGGTTTTGGCCAGTAGCATCTCTCTATTTGGGCTCCCTAATCATTGATGTTGTGAGCAATCTTGAAGCTTTGTGCATGTTCTGCAAAATAGTCTGGCAAAGAGGCAAAAGAAAATGGGGCAAAGTAATTTTTGTGCCATCTCTTAAAAAAAAAAAAGGCAAGCCTACAATGTGTACAAACAGAAATTCTAATTTATTATTTAATATTTTTAAAGAATGTTTTAGATGAAAATATATACCTGGTGTAGATTAATGCAAATTTTTTTGAGGCTAGTGGCATCAGTCTTTAACAGCTTAGTTGTGACTTTTTCCTCTTGCAATATCCCTTTAGCAAGAAATAAGACTTCTTGAGTTGAATTTGTTGAGTTCAGCAATGCATTCTGTGGAGTTTAAAATGCACTGCTAAAGCAAGTATGGATGTATTACCAGTTAGGCCTGCTTGGATATTTAGGAATGTAATGACTCCAGCTGCAGATGCATTTTTGCTATCTATGCATGTTAAAAACAAAAGCGGTGCATTTTTTTATGTATAGCTGCATGCACATTTTTGAAAAGATGGAAACTAGGGGTTCTGCAAAACACTGTGGAAGATTTATATCAAATGCAAAAAAACCCCAAAAATTATTGTTAAATATCTCTAACTTCAGTAATTTTTTCTCTCTTTATTTTTTATTTGATAATCATGAGGAAGATTGATGGCTGAGTATGAACAAATACATTTTCAGATGTGGGGAAAGAAATTCCAACTGTGAGAAAACCAGTTCAATTTAAGTTTATTCTTAGATGCTTAAGTTAACACATGAATCCAACCTCAGTACATTAATTTGTGATACTTAAAAACAGTTAATGTGTTTTGTTTTATTTGCTATTTGGCTGAGCAGATGGTAATGGTTTTGACACAATTCAGTTTTTTATTTTTCTTCTTTTCTTTTCTTGAAAAAGACAAGGCTCTTTTTCCCACTTTGTCACAGCTGGTTACCAATCAATCTCAATTCACAGTACAGTGATGATAGCACATGTTGTTCAGGGGCCAAATCTGATTGGGTTGCATTTTCAGCAGTGTTTCATATCAAAAAAAAAATTGTGTCTGTATGGCAGTGACTGTCAGCACACTATTGTACAACTGTCATTAATCAGAACTAGCAACAATGAATGCATTCATATGTGCCAGAGACTGCCAGATTTCACTCAAAATCACCCAATTCCTATTAGAATTTCCTTACCAGCAGTGTTTTCTCATGTGCCTCTTGTTTCTCCCTTTCTTTTTTCTTTGCCAGTCCCCTGCCAACCCCTTCCTTTACGCTTAATTAAAGGCAGACCTGCTGTATTACTTGTGGAACAGAAATTATGCAACGTGGTGCCCAAAAGTGGCTGGTTTATATCTGGCACAGACTGACTGGCTGTTTAAAAGATCTCTTCCAGCTCAGTCTGATGGCTGGAGTCTAAGCTGAACCAAAAGGTTAAGCACCTCCGAATGTTTAACGAAAAGAAGTACTTAAAATCAATTAGATGGCCATAAACATGTGAAGCTGATGTCTGACGCCCTGTGGTTTTAGTTCAATGCTGCATTAATTGGCTAGGAGTCAGCAATATTTGGGCAATGTGTCACAAGTTGTTTCTTGACACTGCACGTATTTTGAAGACACAGCCTTCTTCGTGTACTGGCAGCGTTAAGGAGCAGTTTAACCCCACTGCACCCTGGTTTTCTGGCATTCCATTGTCAGTCCAGGAACCTGATAAATGCTCTCTGTTGTTGGCAGAGAGGACCCTGATCCTCATTCCCAAGTGTTCAGAAGCACTAATCCAGATGAGAGTGAACTTCCACAGAAAATGAGGTGAAAACATCTTGCTATGGGGATTTGAGGCTCCAGGACAGAGAGGAGACAAGGCACTGTTCAAGGCTGAGCAGTTGGATGATTGAGAAATTCAAAAGATGTTCAGTCTTCATTCCTTGTTATTTTGTCTGTGCTGCTGTAGGTCAGGCTAAAACCCAGTTTTCCTCCTTTCTCCTTCCTGTCTGCTTCATCTGCCAAAGCTCTTCACTGAACTGTGGTGACTTCTGGGGACAGTGACGGTGGAACAGATGACTGACGGGCAGCATATCAGTACTGCAGGACAGCAGATGGTTCTAACGCCCCACGGGCCCATCCATGTATGAATCTAATTGCTGGATGGCACGTTCTGTTAGGGTGCTCCAAAAGCCTGGCCTGTTGGAGAAGCAGGCTGGGAGAGCTGAACCTCTCCTTGAATTAATTGTTAACCGGACCGTGACAGTGACATGTTTACGCCACCCTGCGTTTGGTGGCCCAAGTGGGAGCTGGTGGCTGTGCCCACCACCACCAGCACCCTGCGTCCTGGCATGCCATGCAGCTGGCTCCTCAGCCCAGCAGCCTTGGCACAGTGTGCATGATTGGCAGGTGCAGGGATAAAGGCTGCCGGAGCCTGGGAGGCAGCTGGCTGGCATGCCGGCACCAGCACATCCGTGACAGGAAGCAGAGTGAGTCAGCTGCAGCCCACAGCACGCTGGAGCTCCCTGTCCCAGCCTGCCTGCATCCCACTTCAGGCAGCTCCTCTCTCAGATATACACTCCTGCTGCCTGCCTGTTTTGTTCTCGGCAGCATTAGGATGTTATCTGTTGTATGAATTTAAAAAAAAAATCAATTACATAGGTGGCTAATTGTTGCCCAGCTTTATAGCTCTGATTCTGGTGTCCAATTTGTATTTATATTATAACTTAACTTAGTTTTTTCATCACACAGGAGCTGAATACAAATTTATATTTTCAGTCTCCCAGAGCTGGCCTCATGTCAAGAAAATAAGCATTTGCTCTTGTCTGCAACTCTGTAATCACCAAAGACAAATAACTGCTCCATCATTGTGGGATAATGTTGTCATATTCTTGAGATTTTTAAGGGGGACAATTTGCCTTTTCTGTCTTATGAAAACAGTGATTTTTATTTGCCGTTGACTAATGCAGCACAGCGTGCAAAATGACATAATTTGTGAGCAGTCTAGAAGAAATGGTCTTTAGCTGCATGTGGCTGTTGAATGGAGTTGTAATAGATGTGTAGCTCTCCAGAAAGGGCATATTAGGGTCTCTAACACCATAACTACCTGTCACCTCACCACTACCAATGACACTGTGCTGGCAAAAAAATTATCCCTACAAGTTTCTAAAGTTTGCCGTGGCATCTACTCACTTATTCTTCCCCTTGGCATGTCTCTTATTAATCAGTTAAATCTGAGGTACTGCATATACATACAATTAAGTGTAACTCCTAAGGAAATAGGTATTATATGTGTTTATGCTAACTCTAACAGAATGATTAGCCTCAAATTCATCTTTATTAAATCATTTCTTGCTAATTGATAGAATGGACCCACTGAATATGGAAAGAAGTTGTGTTGTGGTGAGTGTGAAAAGATGTCTTCACTGCTCTTTGTTCTTGGAATTGCTAGGAATGCTCTAATTGATGTTGTGAGCTTTAGTTAGACCTAACAGAAATGTAAATGTTTCACCATATGGGATCTTTGAGTTAAGATGCTGTGAAGTCTGTTAGCACATGGTGCTCCCTCTACAAATCTATACTAAAGGAATAGCAATGTGCAATATGTACACAAATAATAAAAGTTACGTTTCACATTCCCAAAGGATCTAAAAATGCTCATAGAGCCTGACAACATTCCTCTGATTTGTTGCATTGCGTCCTTATTCATCCAAACACTTAAGGGTGCTCTTCCATGTGATTTCAGTGTGTTTCCTGTACAAGTCTATAAGGCCTTTAGTGCATAACAGAAAGAAAGTAAATGAGTCCTTCTAAAATTATGTCATGACTGTGTATACAGTGAGAAGTAGTATTGACACCTCCTGAAGTCGAGATCTGTCTTTAGTTTCTTGTTCCTATGTCACTAATACATGTGAATCTGAAGCCAAGTCTAGGTTCAAGGTGACTTAATGTATTATATTGAGAAGAAATGTTGTTGAAAATAATTTAACAAAATAATACTTAAAGGATTACATATCTATGCTGATAAGCAGGGTTTTCCTGATTTGGGAACCAAAGACATTTTACACAACATGAAGTCTCCCGTTGACTTTAATGAGCTTTGGATCAGAGCCTAAAATACTTTTTTAACCATGACTTCTGAGGATAATAACAATTTAACTGAAAATATTTTTCTGGGTATAATCGATCTAAATGCCTTGAGAATAAATCTGCACTACGTGTTGGACTATGTTCTATTAATTAAGTTTTATACATTCTCATAGTTTTAGAATTATTTTAACAGTAGAAACAAAGAAATGGACAAAGCACAATTGACCTGTTTCTAATTTCTTTTAAGAAAGAGAAAATGTCATTGTCCACCCTTATTGAATCGTTTTGTTGTATCTCTGTGAAATTGATAAATCTGCTTTAATGTCCCTCTTCAATAAATGTCACCTTCCAGAGCTTGAATATATTTTTTATTGTTTGCAATTGGGTAGTATGGGATCCTACCAGCATGCTCACCATTCCCTAAGGGATTGCTGCTGCAGGGGAAAACTGTATATAAAAGGACATTTTGAAATCAGCAAAAGGTAAAACGTGTAGCTCACTCAGTTAAAGGTATGATAAACCTGAGCTGTCATGTATTGATAACTGATGTCTGATACCTTAATTTTATCTTATTGCTCTAGATCAAGGACAAAGTGAATTATATTATTAATAAAGCCCTAATACTGAACATAGCAATACTAATTTTATGTAAAGTTTCTAACTAATGCAGAGTGCAATAAAAATGTCACAGAGATTAATGCTTCATGGAATTATCTAATGCCGGATAACACTTTATCTTCCAAAGTTGGCTCCAAGATAGATTCAGACTTGGCGTTTTCCAGGTGATAGTTTCTTTGTCCATTTTTGCTGCCCACAAAAAAAGTTTTCATTCTTCTGCTGTGACACAGGTATGACATCAAGGACGACTACACCCTGCGCATTAAGAAAGCCACGAGCACGGACGAGGGCACCTACACCTGCATCTCCGAGAACCGCGTGGGGAAGGTGGAAGCCTCTGCCACGCTCACCGTGCGAGGTGAGTGCTCCCAGGGGGACAGGGCTGTGTCCCACAGGGATTGTTGCTTCCTGATGGGATGGGCCACCTCCTTCCCAGCCATTGTTTGGCTCCATGCTCCCTTTGCAGTGGTGGCCGCCACACTGGTTTACAGCGCAGGTGGAGTCCTGGTCCTGTTGATGTCTCATGTGAAATTTTAATTGATTTCAGTGGGATAGGATCCTCCTGCAGTTAAAAGTCCTGTCCCGGTATGTTTTTATTGAAGAGCAGATGCATGTATGCATAAGCAAGCACGACATAACCGTGGGCATAAACATTAATATGTGAGCCATCCGTTCAGGCTATTAGTCACGTTTCTTTCTCTAAGAAGTATAAGGAGTAGAGTAACTGTACTTATTAATCACAAACATAATACAGATAGTATTATTCTGGGATTAGCTCTGCCATAATTAAGCTCTCTACCACTACCCTTTATCCAAAAAATAAACCGTAGCCAAAGGAAAGAGAAAATCCTAATTAAATTTTGTGAGTATTACAAGGTAAAGACTAATTTTTCACTCCTAAAATATTTGTGGTTCTCTAGTATCCACTCACTGTTTATGTGCTGCTCTTTGATTTGGTGAGGAGGTTTTAAGGCTAGTGGAATAATGAGTTGACAAAATATATTTTGTGACAGTAGATAGAGACGTGCTAAAGATTATGGGGAGAGAAAAAGTTTGTAAGCTAATATTTCTATTTGAGTAAATAGAATATAATAGTTATTACTTCATTCCAAAAGATAAGCAGCAATTTGGCACAATGGATATCATGCAGACACTATTTCACAGTTTAGTGGTGCATGCTTGACAGTTTTCAGTAGAGCTGTGAAAGGTTAATAAAAACATTTTTAGCTTTATCTGTCCTCCTCTTTTCATACACATTAAATCAAATGTTCAAAGTCTCAATGGATTGCTTTATTAGAACTGGGGTCAACTGACCCAAGAGGCCAGCTTCCATTTCCATCCATTTAATGCATGGACACAGTTCAGTTTAATTTGCTGAATTCAAAGGAAAA
>VWZU01003154.1:700488-783180 GCA_013397095.1 Sterrhoptilus dennistouni | reverse complement strand
AAAAAAAAAAAAAAAAGCGCCGAGGAGTGGCTTTGTAGGGGGAGAGATGTTAGTATGCAACAAAGAAAAGAGAGTGTTGTGATTATCTGTTAAAATATTATCTCAGTGTTCACTTTAAACTGCAAGTGACAATATGGCTCGTCCCGTTTTAAGCTGAAGAAACAGGTGTGTGAGAGATTGCTCTTCCCTTATGCAATATGGGAAAATTAGTCACCACAGCCAACTCCCAGAAACAGTCTCTCTCTGTTCCTTTTTTGTCACAGGCAGGATCACAATGTCCAGTAATTCTGATTACCAATTCCCTGGCCTTTAAACACTCCTAGAACTGTGTCCACTGTGTATATTACTGGAGCAAGCCTTTTGGATTTGCTACCCTGACTTGTAATGTAAACAATAGCTAGAACTCAGAAAAAAAATTCTTTGAAATTATCAAAGATTGAACCTAATGAAATTAAAGGGAAAAAAAAACCTCAAGGAAATGTGTAATTTAATCGATGTTCCCCCCGTAAAAGCATGTTTTCATTATCTTGTGTATTTTTCCCCCTGGGTTTGTCATTTACAGTCAAATACATAATGTTTATTCAATACAAAGGAAGCCATGATATTAGAAATATACTACATATTCAGGATATGACAGAAAATTAAAAACCAAGAAATTCATTGGAGAAAGCTATTACTCTGAATTTTGTGAAAACAAAGGTCAGGGAAATCTCCCATAGACTTTAAAGGGATGATGAACAGTGGACTTCTTAATTAGAGAAAGCCTTAATTCTGAATTCTTAATTAACAGTGCTGTCTGACACTGGTTTTATCATGTCATGTAAAGGAGCAAAACCACTTTGAATTTCAAAATTTACCTTGAGCGTGTCTTGGACCTTGCAGGTGTCATGTAGCTCCATCTGTACACCTGACAACAACCATGTAATCCTCAGTTCCCTCATTCACAGCTCCATCTTCTTAAACCAGGGGATGAGGATGCAGCCAGGAAAGTTGCATTACACTGTCACAAACAACAGCAGAATCTGAGTTCTGTGACGCAGACTCCATCTTCTCTCTTGGAAAGATGCATATCACTCTTACACCTCATCTTTCTGCAGAAAAAGAATTATGCCCATAATACTGGAAGTCAAAAAGTGTTCCAGTAGACGATGGGTGAGAATGGCAGCAGAATAGACACAGTTAAATGGAATGGGGACAGAGTCATGGAAAGATTGAGAGCTAAGAAGGCCCTTGCAAGCTCCATTACCTCTGAATTTGCATGTCTGACATTTGACCCTAGCCTGCACATAAACACACAGGGCTGATAATTTTCTTAAAAATGTAAAAAAAAAAAAATAAAAAAATTGTGCAGTTGCTCAGAAATGTGTAATTATTGCTGCTGATAAAATAAGGGAAGCTTTGCCTACACAGATGCAACCTGGAGTAAATTTTATGTCCAGGTTTTCAGCTCTTCTGAAAGAGATATCTATATTTTATTAGCAGAGGGACTGACAGCTCTCTTCCCCAGCACAAGTATAATGAAGGGCTGTTGCTATAACCAAGAAATCACTTGTTGCAGCAGCAACTTTCAATCTCTGTATCAGCTGGAACAGTATTAACCTGTCAATCATTTAACAGCAATTTTTTAGGAAGCAGAAGTTACCTAAGCAGTAATTTGGGAGGTTCTGGGTTGAAGTCCCTGTGGCCATTTCAGCCCATTTGTTATATTTTCATCAGCACAGTCAGTGATGAAAAAGCACTGTGCTGGAAGCTTTCATGCCCATTATTGAATAATAAAAACTGTCCTGGGCTTTCTCTAGCCCTTACTGCTGTACTAACTGGTCATGTTTAAAATGCAGTTTTTATTTGACTCAGAAAGCAAATGCCTTGCATGACATTAGGCAATGTGAGGCTTAAATTGATGTGTTCATTGGGATCTGAAAGTTTGTGCTAATGCAATGCAATTTTTCTTTTATCAGGCATTAACAATGATACTTGATGATGGCATGGGAAGATAATAGAAATGTTTCTCAGAGAATGGTTCCAGTCAGCTTGTTCAAGTAAATGGGATGATAGTGTCACATGCCTAAGCAATAACTGCAGTGAACATTTGACTTAGGCTGCCATTTGAGGGGTTAGCACTCATGGTAGTGTCCATAATGGAAAGTAACATTACACGTCATGCATTCTGACAGATATTCTTTTCTTTTTTTAATTTCCTTTTTATGTTCTCACTACACCATTGTAATGTCAACAGCTCGCCCCGTTGGTAAGTAACCATCCTTCTATCCATTTTAGCATGGCTTCATGCAATGCTTCATCTTTTCATTTGCAACAGCATTTCAGTGGCTGGAATGAGCAGCCAGCGCTTAACAGTTGTATCTGTCTAACACCAGGCCAGCGGTTTTGTCTGACAAAGTGCTCTTTCCAAACCTTGTATTTCCTACTGTGTCATGTGCAAGCACATTTGCCGAATCACCAGCAAGTATTGATCAGTGAAAGGGGGTGGGTGTGCCAGTACTGAGCCACAGTCACTCATTGAGATGTTTGTATAGGTCTGGTTTTGGGTCCAATGGGAAAGCCACTGAAATCAGCAGAAAGGGTTGTGTTGATTTTGGTGAGCTTCTCCCAGGCCCTAAACAATCAGCTCATCCTGCTTTTCCTGCACAGCAGTAAAAGCACAGGCTTTGCATGTCCTGTCTTTCTTGTATCGTTCAAAGAGCTCTGAGATCAAGAAGTCCTGAAATTGAAGAGGGGATGGGGTAGATTTCTGTGCTTGCTGAGGAAGTTCATCACTGATTTCTGCCCTTGGGTCATCTTGGAGTGCAATTTGGAGTGCACTGCATAGGGTGCAGACTGTTTTGAACAACCTCTAGGTTTTTAATTCTCACACTGAAAATGTTATTATTTCCTGTGCCTTTGAAATTCTGTAAATGCATAAAAATCTTACTGAGGATGATGGAAAATTTGCAAGTGTCAGAAGCTGCAATTTACTTCTGGTGTTCAGAAACATCCCGAACGTACGATTCAATTTTCTTTCATGAATATTTACTCTGTGCCTGCATGGATTTAGTTTAATGAGCTGGTTTGCTCCTCTGATATTTGTAGTTTGTATTTAAATGTATCTTTTAGAATAATAATATGGTTACTCTGATTTTTTTGGATTAGTGTAAAAAGTCAGTGCTCATGTTTATTGAGGTTGATCAGAGGTTTGGTCTTTATTTACTTAGTCAAAACTTTTGTTAGATATGTGTTTAACTAAAGTTTGTGAATTTGAATTCATCTCAGCTCTTCATTGTTCTTTCCGAGTTTGGAGGAAGAAAGATTGGCGTAATTTAAAGATAAAATCCAGGTTAGGCCTCTGTTTCCAGAACTAGGGTGATCACATCTTACTAACTTGCCTGAACTAATATCCATGGAGCCAAGCCAAATACATCCACAGTCACAGCAGGCCTTATCCACACCTTAGAGAATTCCCTCTGCAGAATAGAAATTTACTCTTCTCCATTTGGGATTTTGATAGCAAGCTTTAAACCCAAATCACTACTGTATTATTTTAGCATTAGGTTGGTTCTCAAGTAATTCATTCCCAGGAGTTGCAGAAGTGTAAAACTGCAGTAAACTCGGGAGAAAATTTTCCTTTGCTTGGAAAATGGGATGTGAATTTAGTGTGCTTCTTCATTCACTAAGACATGCTACAAGATTAAAAGTATTTTGCTTGTAGATATATTTTTTCACTTTGCTGACTCTTAAAAGACAGGCAAGGGAAAAAACAAGTAGAGACTGTTTCAAGCTCTGTGAAAACTACATAAAATAAATGGCTGGAGATTCACAAGAAAATGATAGGTTTCAGCAGTATTGATAGTGTCTTATTTCAGAGCACTGATTCTTTTTTGAGATTTTTCAGGCCATTGAGTCATCTCTGATTCCATCTCCAAAGCTTATATAGCAGGTCTTGGTCTCAAGTTGCTTTATGTCCAGGTATATGATTGTGTGATCATACAGTGGGCAATTCCACATAGTCCCTGCCTAGGCAATTTTATTTTTTTGAAACAGAGCAACTGTTCTACAGAATTTATCCAGGAAACTGAAATTAGAATGGTTGATCTTGAAATAATTACTATATGAGCATATGGTCTTTATCAAATTATTTAATTTAGTGATAATCTTTGTGACTTGTGAAAGGATTGCTGAGTAAATAAGTCTAACCCTGAAGATGTTTGACAAAGAACTCCCATACAAATGTATGCGGAGATTGCTGTGTATAAACAGATCAAAGTCAGTCACTTTTATCTAATCATATACCTGTAGAAAGAGAGTGATAGCATGAACCTGTACTGGCCTTTTTGCTTAAGTATTGAAATAAAACTAATTTCTGCAGTTCATAGCTCTAATTCATTCAAGACTAGGCAAAGAAGGTAGCTACCCATCCTGGTTTGTTTGGTTTTTGTTTTTGTTGTTTTTTTTTTTTAATTAAAGTCTGGTAAGACAAACCAAAGTAACTTCCCTCTCCACCAAGAAATCCAAGTAATCTTCTGTTAAAATTGTCATTTAACAAGAACTGTAAGTCAAATCTTGTAGCTTTTTTTTTTTGTTCAGGAAGTTAACTGGAATGCAGTTAACTGGAATGCAAATACCTCTCCTTACCTAAAGGAACCTAAAGAAAACACTACTTCATTTAATTAACTCACAGTTTTCTAGGAGGATGACATTTTAACAGAAGTATATTTGTATATTTATGTATATGTTAAAGTGCAGGCAAGCACTTAAAAGTTTATATTCTTTCATAACACCACAGAATTATCTAGGTTCTTCTATCTTCCATCACTGTCTCCAATTCAAAGCAGACATGTTTTGTCTTTATTAGGTTTTAAACAGGACCTTCTCAATTTTTGCCTGTTTCAAATACTCGTACTCTGTTAGGTATGATATTTTTATTTTAATTTCAGTTTGAGTGGAAAATTCAGGAATGGGATTACCAGTGACTGTCTTGGGTTCAAGCACTTACTAACAAATGGTTCATACTATACAGATAAAATGAGGTGTGGTGTTGCCTGAGGTGGGTGGCAGCTGGTGAATTTAAAAGCTCTGTGCCAGATTACTCATCATGTTTGAATTTGCTGCTAGGAATAAATGTGTTGCCTGTTTCTAAAATAGATTATTTATAACCTTTTGAAAAGATTTCTGACAGGATTTACAACAGATGGGTTTAGGAAATGAGATATTTATCCCTATTTAGACCATTTCTATAGTTATTTCACTCATTAGATAGATTTTCCAGATGAGCAAGTTAGAATTCTCTCATTTTTGCACTCTGCTTTCTTTCTTATGGCAGTTGGGCAGGAGCACAGCTGCTGAAAGAGGCACAATATTTGGGAAGAGCCCAAAAGTTTCAGTCGCACTGACCCTCTTTTCAAAAGCAGTTGCTGTACTGCTTTGAGATGATGGACCTTCCAATGGAAGGTCTGTGAAGATCTGTCTGATGTCCCTGACAGAGTACTACTCAGCTTGTAAATTAATTTCAACTAAGTCCTAGTGAAAATACAGTTATTTGCATGTCAGTTGCTTTGCAGTAAGTCAAGTTTGCTTAGGTTGGTTGGTTTGTTTGTTTGTTTGTTTTTTGTCAAATGCTGCAGCTCATCTTCCCAAAAAGAAGAGACTTGCAGCAAATACCAGGAATAGAAGTGAAGTGTTTGAACTTAGCTGAGGGACTAAAGGGAGACCAAGTTCAGAAACTGCACTTCCCCATCATGATGGTGAAGAGACAGACAGCTAAGACACCTGTCATGAATTTTCCAAGTTTCCTATTAATTAAATGCAGCCTATTGGCATTTACGTGCAATATGACTGTATGATGCATTTCAGTCTGCACTGAGAAGTTCTCATGACATAAATCAGCCTGGCCTGACTTAATGGTCTGTTAAGAGTGGTGCAGCATGGAAAAAAAATAGGGCTGTATTTTATAGAAAGTTGTATTTGGTATTGTGACATTGCTCAGATGGTTCAGATTGGTAAGTGAGAAGGAGTTATCTTTATTCTTCTTCACTCTGACTCTTTTAGGGAAAGTCTATATACAATGAATGGTTTTATTTTTATTACGTTCATGAACATACTACCTTCACTTGAGACACTGAGGATTTATAAAATATCAGTAATGTGGATTGGTGTGCGATGGGAGAGATGAGCTCATTCTTGGTTCTGTGATGCCATCTTTCAGTGGCAGAAATCTCAAATTTATATCAAAATGTGCAATCTTGCCTGGCTGGTACAACTTACAGAAATTTTCAGGAGAGGGTAAGGACAACAATGGACATTGAAATTTTTTGGGCTTGTTAAATGAAAGAGTAAGACATCATTCTTTTTAAAAAAGTCAGAGATTCTTCAGATTCAAAGATAAAAGGTTGCTTTAGAATTAAATTAAGCTTGCTTTGTATACCAGTAAGAGATTAAAATATGGAGCTGACTTGTTACAATTTTTTGTAGCCTTTGAATGCCACTCTAAAAATCTTGAAGTCCTTAGCATATCTTCTTTGCCTATCAAGTTCAATCACTGAGGTACAGGAAGTGATCAAGAGTCCCATTATTTTAATTTTTTTTTTAATTGCTGAGCTCTAGCTTGGGGAAATTTTAAGAAGTTTAATGATAACTTTTGTTTTTAAACTTTCAAAGTTTCTTAAAGCGTGCTCAGATCAGTGGGAATTGTTTTCCTATTTCATTGGCTTCTGAGTTCTGACTATATCCATGTCTTTGAAGATTAGTGTATAAAAAAAGGTCTGTTGATGTGTTGCTCTCCCCAAGCTTTTACCCTCCTTTCAGTAAAAGGAGTAATTGGTTACCTTTTCTTCAAGAGGAACGTGGAAATCAATACATTAATCTATTCACTTTTCCCTTTACTTTCTTTGCTCTATTGCTGCCAGCCAATTTACAGCTCGGATGTGATCTCAGTGTTGCTCAACAGCAAAACTACCGTATGCCCTATTCCTTGAATGTTAACATTGTCAGTCAGAATAAATAGTCATTTTTTCTTCCTCTCTCCTTTTTCTCTTTTGGTTTAACAGTGTTCTAAATTGAGCATAGTCTCTCCTCTCAGCCTTATTTATTCTCAAGGGTAAACAAACCAGGAATTTGTCACCTTTCTCACTGTAGCCTATGAGCCTATGCAGGGTCTTTGCCCTTTTCATCATCTCCTTAGCTCTTCTCTGCAGCATGTGAATTCATGTCTTTTTGTAGGAGGTAACCAGATTACACTCATTATTTTGATGAAATCCTACTGTATCAGAAAGGACTTTTCCTTGTTAAACATATTGCCAGCAAACCATCCTGCTCTGTCCCCTGAAAAAAGGAATCAAGGCATATTACATTTCTTTTTGTTGGCAGAATTTTTTGTTTGATAAACTCACAGAAGGTAGGAGTGGCCCAAGCCATCTCCTGAGGCTATAGTATTTAAGAAACCAGGCTAAAGGGTTAAGATTTTAGGAGAGCACATCTTTTCTCTGTGATCTGAGCAAAAGGTGCATCCTGAATCTCAGACACTTGTGAAAAAGCAAAAATTATGAAGCATTGTCTGAAGTGGAGAAAGTCCTGAGTAATGGAAGTTCTTGGGCAGACGGAATCAGTGCTCCTTTTCTTTATGTACATCAAAACTAAATGAAGAACTTACTAGACCCAACAGCATCTGTTAAGTTTGGGGGCTGCTTAAAAGACATGATTGGACAAGGTGTTATAAAATACAGATATATGGCTAAATGAGAACAGGCTACAGTCTCTGGGATGAAATTACGACAGATATTTAAACTAAATATTTAAATGCACTGTAAAACAAAGAGGAGGGAGAGCCCAGGAAAAGTGCTGCTCCTGAAGTCAGAGCACTGGAAAATGGGATAGGGGAGTGGAAAATAGATGCCTTTCTTTTTGGCTATGTAGAAGGCAGAGTTGCATTCTTTTTGGTAATGATTCTCAGTGTATTTTTTTATTGACATTAGTCCTAGGGAAGAATGAAGAACAAATCTTTTTTCCACCATGCAGATTTATCCCATGTCATTCTTTTGGGTCATCCAGGGGTAAAAGAGAGATTCTGTTCGTCAAAATATATGGGACAGTTAGCTGTTTTTATTTATTGGTTCTCTAGGCTTCTTTCACCTCTTGCAAAGAAGGAAAAAATGCTTATGCTTCTGTGCTTTAAGAGATTATCTGCTTCAGTGTGTCCGAGCAACTGAAGGATAAAAATGTTGTTATATTCAGAACCTGAATTTAAATTGAAAATTGAAACAATTAGTATGAAAGAAGGTTTAGCACTCTCAAATGGTCAAAGTGTGCTCTTCTCACAATGTCATGTTTACACATGGTTCATCTGAAACAGCAACAAACCGAAACAAAAGGAGTTTCTCAGTTCCTGTGAGACAACAGCAGTGTGAAGGACACTAACAGGAGAACGGGTCCTGGTAATAATTCCCCCTGCTCTCTTCATCTTGCTCTGATTCTTCCCCAGTGTTTCCTTTCATTCAGCCTGCCAGAAGTTCTCCCCACTTGTGCCACGTGCTTCTGCCTTTGTGTATTTGACCTGTTGCTGCAGGACATGTGAGGACTAATTTTGAAGCAGTGTCAGTGTTAAAGGTTTATGTGGATTTTTATTTATGGATTATCTGTGCCTCTCTAGCTTACGGGAAGTTGCTTTCCAGAAGACTCCAAACCAAGCACCTGCTTTACCCCCTCCACACATGTGATTTTAAAATAATATATTGGGTGTAGTGAAGGGCTTCATGAGTCACTTGTTATCCCCACAACCTACCCCTTCTGCATTTTTGTGGCAGAGCTATTCACCTGAAGAAGAAATCATGAAAGACACAGGGAACACTATAAAGCAAGAGGACATAATTAAAACAAAACAAAAATCATCTACCAAATGAGATTTATGCATTTGTTTAAAAGGCTACTGCACTCATACAGCCTAGGGAGTGGCACAGTGAGAGAGAAAACTCATTTTCCAGGCAACTCAATTGTATCTCAAGTGCGAAAAAGTTACTGCCTTCCCTGTGTGTGAGCGTACCTAATCATTGGAGAACACCATAAGATTGAGATGTCTTTTCTGTTTAAAGAGAATTATTATCGTTAGCTTCCATTAGTTTATCCTTGATAAGGAAGATCTGATTGAGTAGTAGGTCTAAGCCATCATCCTCTGTCTTCTGTAATGGCTCCTGTGTCAGAGGCTACAGCCTTGATTTATCATTAGTCACAGCTAATAATGCACTAATAACTTTGTGTCCTAACAGCCACACATCTCTTGTAGTACCCATTAAGAAGACCTGAACTTTTGAGGGAAGAAATGCTGAATCAGCCCATGTTTCTAGAGTTTGAGGCTGTACTTACTTTGTTTTCCTTTATTTACTCCATCAGCAATAGTAGCCTTGCAAAAGATCTTTCCAAATGCCTAGGCTTTTGTATCTTGGCACTTGGCACTTCTTGGCAGCTCATGCTAAGCATTATTACAAGTTGTATAAATAGGATCTTACAGTGTTATTTTGTATTTGTATCACAAAATCATCAAAAATTCCAATACCTGCCAGACAAATTTAACCAATGACACAGAAAGGCAGAGAATCTTTTTTTTTTTTTCCTTTAAAGAGCTCCTGTACTGCCTTCAATTGTCATTTAAGCTGGTATCAGGAACCAGCAAAGCAATCCTACAGATAAGTAGTTCTATTCTGTAGATGGTGTCAAGGGTTACCTCCCTTTTGAAAATACCTATTACTTTACACGGAGCTCTGCAGGCTTCTCCTGTCCTCTGTGTAAATGTCTTAGAGGCAAGTCTTGATTTGTACTTGTAAGAGTGGAATTGAGTTTGATTTCTAAAATATCTCTTAAAATATGTGTATCAAAGGCAGCTGAGGATGCCACATGAATATTGTCACTGCAGTAAGGATTTGAGAGGAGCACTGAGGTACCAGCTGCAAGTCTTTGCAAAAGAAGATTTGATGGGTATTCCAAAGTCAAAAAGCAGTTTGGGGAGGGTGACATTATCTTGTCATCCAGCTGACTCTTAGCTGCAGACAGAGCTATTGAGCATTGTACCAGGTGTAACCATCATTGTTCAAATGAAATTAATTGATTGCTCCAGATGTACAATGCTGAAAAAGACTGTAGGTGGAAATCTTAGGTTTGCCTGCTGTCTCTTCCCTGCTGGAAGCAGAACTGAGTATTAGAGTACCTTGTTACTTTACCAGCCATTGTGTTTCTACTTGTTCCTCAGAGCCTTTTCCCCTACCATTAACTGAATTTTACTTAGTGTATTTGCAAGTCAGCATCTTTCTCCTTGCTCTCTTTGAACCAGTCATAGAAATATATCAATAATATAAACAATAATAAACAATTCCAGTTTAAAATGAAGCCCTTATCTTTATCACTTTAGCTTGCCTAAATAATCTCCATGATGAATTTCATGTGCAGTTCACTATCAACTGAAATTAAAGGTTGTCAAATCTGTAATTTAAGCCCTTGAAATTTGTTGCTGTCACTCATTTCCAGTAATACTTTTTTTTTTTTTCAGTGGATTTGATCCACAGTCCACATAAGCCAATAGGAGAATTTCTACCAGCTTTAGTGAGGTTTGAATAAATTCTGATATTCCCTGGTAGAATCATAGAATTGTTTCGGTTTGAAAAGACCTTTAGGATCTTTAAACTACTTCCAGGAATAGTGATTTCACCACCTCCCTGGACAGCCTGCTCCAGTGCTTGACAGTCTCTTTGGTAAGAAAATTGTTCCTAAAACCCAATCTAAACCTCCTCTAGCATGACTGGAGGCCATTTGCTCTAGATCTATCATTTGTTACTTGGGAGAAGGGACAGACCTCCACCTGTCTGCACCCTCCTGTCAGGGAGCTGTGGAGAACAATAAGGTCTCCCCTAAGCCTCCTTTTCTCCAGGCTAAACACCCCAACTTCTCTCAACTGCTTCTCAACAAACTTGTGCTCCACACCCTTCCCCAGCTCTGTTGCCCTTCTCTGAACATATTCCAGCACCTCAATGTTTTTCTTGCAGTGAGAAGCCCAAAAATGAACACAGGATTTTTGTGTTCAGTCACTGTCAAACAGCACTCCCGGGTACTTTCCTGCTGGGAAGATTTCCAGCCACTCTTCCCTAGGCCTGTAGCACTGCCTGGGGTTGTTGTGACTCAAGTTCAGGACACAGCACTTGGCCTTGTTGAACTTCATACAGTTTGCCTTAATTCATTCATCCTGTCTGTTGCAGTAGAAATATAAAAAATAACATGCTACAATATCTATATATAATATTAAAATCACCAATATAATGTGTGAACCCAAGGGCATCTGGTCTGGGGAAGGTACTGTGAGCAACTTATGATAATAAAATTCCTGCAGTATCATTGAATTCCATGTCAACTCCAAATCACAATATCAGCTGAGAAAACTGTCACTGGAAAATACGTTGCTATGGGATCAATGTACTTTTTTGCTATGAATTTACATTTTTATGTATTAAATTTCCCCTCCCCTTCTGAGTCTTCTGCCACATTTCTTATCAGATGACCAGAGTTCACCTACAAGGGATGAACTCTGTCTCAGTCAAGCTCCTCTGCATCAGCAGCTTTATCAGCTCCTGTTGACTCAGTGTAACCTTTAGTATTCAGCAGCAGTACTAAGAAGAAATGCATGAAATCCATCTTATCACATTAGAGGTTCTGCTAACTATTAAGATTGGAGTAGAGCTGAGAAATCCCTTTGAAATTATATGCACCTCTTTTTTTTTTTAGTTTTATTTTTTAAAGCTCTTTAGTACTGGAGCAGGGGCTACCTTCCTATACATTTATTAACAGCATAAGAGATCCATTCAGTCATGCATAAACCACCAACATTCTAAAATAGTGCAACAGAATGCACTCTTCCCATTTTGAACAACATAACTAATGCTCACTACTGCTCATGCTTTTCTATCTCCATTTTAATTCCTGCAGTCTAATGCTGTTCTGTGCTGTAAAAACAGTTCTGAACATGATGTGATTAACCTTAGGGTCCCCCCATCCCCTCATCTCAAAGCCCCCTCGTACATGGCCTGTGCTTTCTATTCATGTTCAACCATCTGATTTCCATATCATCTATTAGCATAACAGAGCTCCAGTGTGACATTGATTGAAGCTAGCGCTTGCTGAATGCAGTATCAAAGCATAATTTGCCAAAAATCAAATCTAATTTACTGTGTACTATTAAAATTTCTCAAAAAAAAAAAAAAAAAAAAAAAAAAAAGAGGAAAAGAAGTTTCAATAGGAGTATATTGGGTCTGTAATCTTACTTGTTCTTTTTTTTCCCATATTTTTGGCTAGTCTGCTGGAATTCAAGCAATATAGTTCATTTTAGAGCCACTGTCTTTGACTTTCAGATGTCAGTTAAGCAAGAGATTTTCCAGTCTGCTTCTTCCAATCCAGTTTATGCTACATCTGAAACAGTAAAAACTAATAGTCTGATAGGCACAACACTTGACTTGCTTGCTGCTTTGTAAGTTTTTTAAACAGATCCTTCTAATGATCTTAATATTTAGCTTGAATTAAGCATTAAAGTAGCACATCACTTTAGCAGCTGAAGCATGTCAAGCCTGCTGTTACTTCTCTTAACTGTACGTTTCCAGAATGTTTTAGAAATTCACCTACTTTGAGAGCAGCAATAATGGCTTGAATAAATTCTGCCCCATGTTCCACTGAAGCTGCTCTTTGAGCAAGTCATGATCTCACTTAACCCTTCTGCAGAATGGAAGTAATAATATTTTTCTGTCTCTATAAACAGCATCCATATGTGAACATAATGAGCTCTCTTTTTAGGAAAATTGAGGAACCCAAGTGCTCGTTCTGTCAAAGAAGCCTTGCTGTCTCTGAGCAGGGTCATGCTGCATTCTCTGGGGATAATGACAGGCACAGTGTTTTGGGTAGTTACATTTGACCAGGAATTACTCCTGCAGTTTTCAGCTTTTACTTTCAGTTTTCAAGTTCAACTAGGAACTGACAGATAAAACTGATATGGTGAAAACATTGTTTGAATGCTGTTAGCAATGGTATTTTTATCAGAGGCTGTCTGTAAACAGAGTAATAGCTGAATATGACAACAAACTATGACAAAATGAAGATTTCCTTCATTATTTAACTCCATCTTTGAATAATTTTTTTTAAAAATGCATGCAAAGTTTTATTTTTCAAGCATTATGTTTTTCACATCCTTTAAAATTATGGTGCTAAGTAGTTTGGCTGGAGAAACTGGTTTTGTGCTCAGTTTAAATCTGAGTAAAAGCTCTGATTGATTTATTTTTAAAATGAATTTTTAGTAACTAAGGTTGCAGAACAAAGCTAGAAAATATATTGTTGCATAACTATATGTGATTGCTTGCTGGAGTCTTCAGAAAGCCTGACCTAGTAAATGTGAGGCCAAATATCTGCTTATGTAGATGGTCAAATGGTGGGGAGGACTTGTTGTGTGGCAGGGAGAGAATAGAGCAACAGGGTCAGCCCATGTCAGAGCTACAGATTTATTTTCCTTGTCTGATTGGGAAGTAAGAGAAAAAAAAAAAAAAAAAAAAAAAAAAAAAAAAAAAAAAAAAAAAAAGGAACCTTTTTCTGCGCTTAGGAAAGTGGGAGATGTTGAAGATTAGGAACAGGTCAAAAACTGGAAACTAGGTAGAACCCGGGGTGTGTATTTCTCATTGTTCCTTGACTACCAAATCACCTTATTTGATTCTTGGAAGGTCTGCTACAGCAACAAATTCGGTTGTGTTGTATCTGTTTAGAGCTCTGAATTATTGATTTACAGCAGAGACCTGTGTGTATGAGGGTGTTTCAGATGAACCTTCAAACTTGCCTACTTTGCATTTACTCAGTTACACTATTTGAAGGACAGGCTCATGGAAATGCCATGCCCTTCTTGCTTCTGTTGGGCTGTCTGAGAGCACTGTCTATGCACACCCCAGGGCACCTAGCAAGCCTGAGAAATTAATTTAGCCGTCCATCCTGCTTAGATCTATGGGATGGTCTCCTGACACCAGGTTCTTAGGTGGATTGTGGTCTTGAGGCTGCCCACAACACTGCATAGACAGGAGTCAGGCTCCTGTCAAATGTAGGTGTAGCACCTGAGGAAATTAGGGGGTTTCTTCTCTCTGCTGAGCCTGAGGTCAGTGTTGATCCTATATTAATATCCTGGGCAATTAACTTCTATATATAACTTCTATATAACTTTTATAGCTGAGCTGGGCTAATTCAGTGACCTTTATTAAGCAGGTGGTCAGAGCTGTAGAGATACCTTAGTGTCAGGGGTGTCTGTAGGAAGGGAGGTTTCTGCTTCACAGCTAACAGCTCCTTGCCCCTTCCTGTACGACTGAACAATCACACTCACTGATTGCCACCCTGCCTGGCACCTGTGGGGGCTGCACGTGGATAATTCTGGGTGAAACAAGGTGAAGGAAACCCAAGTAACTCCCTTCAGCTCAGCACTGGAGGAGTGGTAGAGAACGAGTTCAGTTCCCAGAGTATGTTCAGCAACTCTTTATAGAAACCTCGAAACACGTGGCTGTAAACAGGCAGCAAGAGGGCACCTCGCCCTTAGTCCTGCCTGCTCATAAGATTAACACCTCCTAAGGTGGAGGAAAAGGTGGACATTTCTCTCCAGAGAAGCCCAAACCTCTCTGTTGGAGTGTGAGACAGAAAAAAATACCCTCTACCTTCCAAACTGATTGTGATTCATGTTTATTAAGTGCTTTACACTTCTCGTTTTAAGACTGCCAGCACTACTCAACTGATGCTCTTTAGACCCTGCTGATCTGTAAAGCATTGGGAAGTACCTCGTGAGATAACTGCAAAGTGTGTTTCAAGAGAATCAGGTCTGCTCACATTTCTATGCAGTTAGCAGGTTTGTGTCTGTGCTGTCAGCAGGTGTAATCGGAAGCTGGGTCTTGATTGCTCTTCGTGCCTAATTAAATCGTTTGTAATTATAATGCTGAAAATACGGTTTTGTAAAACACTTAAATTCTGTTTACCTGAAAGCTCAGTGTTCCTAAACCATCCCCCTGCACACCCACAAAACCAATAGTGGAATAGAAGAAAACAAGGCTGGGGTGAGGGGTTTGAGCTTCTTTTTTACCTTTTTTTTCCTTTCTTCTGCCTGCCCCAAAAGTTAGCTAGTCCTTTCATACGAATATTTGGAGATGCTGCTTGCATTTTTAAAATATGCAAAAGAGTACAAATCCCCTTTCAGTGAATTCCAGTGATGAACCAAGAGTGGAGGGTTTTCATGTCCAGCATAGAAAAATCATTTGCTTTACTTCTACATCAGGCTCAACATAGTTACTGATTTCAAGTTTTTTATCTCAAATCCTCTAACACTTCTTCCCCACTCTCTTTCCACTCATTAACACCTTTTCTCTACCTTCACATTCCCAAGCATTGACTCTCTATTCTCCACCATTACTTTCCAGATAAGTCAAACTCTGCCCCTCTTCAAAATTCTTCACTTCTGACTGTGCTTCCTGGTCCTCCATAACTGAACACTGTTAATGCCAGCTACTGAAAACACAGCCAGTCCTGCTGCTTCTTTCTTAACTCCAGTCTCCTTTCTTCTTTTCCTTGTGTCTTCCTTACCTCCTGAAATACCTATTCCTTCTTACTCACCACTCACCTCTCCTCATCAACTCTTAAACTTTTGCTTCTCTCTACTCTTTAAACAGGCTGAAACCTGGATTTACCAAGTTTGTGTTCTTTTAGCAACCATTCTTCGTACAGCAAGTCCTCCTCCCCAAGCCATTCTTGACACACTACTTCTAAGAGGAGTGAGAGAGTTCTTGAACTTGGGTTCTTTTGCTGTCATCCAGACCTTTCTCTCCTTTCTTAATCATTTTTAAAATCCAGAGGGGCAGACTGAGAAAGGCTTACCTTGCAATACACCATAGCTCCATTAAGCTTTGAGAAGTGTGAGAGGATCTGAGGGTGCTGATACCTTTTCCAGAGCAAAGGTAGAATATATCCAGTCAGCAATATAAACACCTGACTCCTGCTCTTTAGCGTTTAATGTCATCAGAATTGACTCTAGCATGTATGGTTGTAATGTTTCTTTCCTTTTAATTTTATTTTTTTTAATAACTGGGGATGTCCCATACATATATTGCTGCTCTCTTTGTCGCTGTTGTTGTTTCTGTTTATATATTAATTCTGTCTATACTAATGAATGTTTCTGGTGTCATGTCCTCTGACATAAAACAAATCTCCATAATGTTGTCTTTTTCCTTCGACATTCCCTTTCTCTCCTTTGCAAAATATCCTAAACATGGTTTTTCTTACCTTGTAGCTCCCCCACAGTTTGTGGTGAGGCCACGAGACCAGATTGTAGCCCAGGGTCGAACAGTGACTTTTCCTTGTGAAACTAAAGGAAATCCCCAGCCAGCTGTTTTCTGGCAAAAAGAAGGAAGCCAGGTAAGTTGCAAGCACCCTATAAATCCTTCAAGTCTTTCTAAATAGTTACATTTTTAAATTTTAAGGAAAATTATTGACATTGTCTTTCACAGTTCTTTTCATCTTTCATGGAAATTTGTCTTTTTAAACTATCACTATTCTCTGCTGAAATTTGTGTCACTTTTTTAAACTATTTTGAAGAACACAAAGGTAATTTAAGTTGTTGAAACCCATGTTAGGCACTATATAGATAAGTAGAAAGAAACAGTATATATGTTAAAGGCTTTTTGTTCTGAAGCCCCCAACAAACAGGTGGGTGAGACAGGCACAGTAGATTAAAAAAGGTATGACTCAATTTTGAACTAATCAGAGCCAGTAATTACAGTTCACAACCTGTCTAGACATGATCAAGCAGAATGTATCCAGCAAGCTGATTTGCATTGGCATTTTCTCATAGAGCATACACATACAGGTTTTGAATACACAGATACTTTCTTCAGTAAAATTATCTCAAGAAATTTCCAGATATGGTTTTAGAAATATTTATCTCATTATCTTTGAAGACAAAATTTGTGAGCAGCGATTGTTGCTGCCAGCAGCCCATACTAACTTCTATAGCTCAGTATTTGAATGTGATGCCACAACATTTCTTTACTGGAGGTACAGTGTGTACCAGCTCAGGTAAAATGTGATGTAAGAGCTGTACCACAGATCTTCTGCTCTGTCCCACCTGCTTCTGCTCAACCTTTCTCAGGAGACCAGAAAACTGGTCCAGAGTGACAGGACCAGGCTGACAGCATTCTGTACTCTGCTGTCTTGGTAGCTTACAAAGACACAACAGGATTATTTTATGGGTGTGATTATTTTATTGTCTGACTGCAAGCTTAACCTTCAGTGTGTATCTCTCAGTGTAATATTTAGAGAAATTCAGATCTAGCCTCCAAGGATCACATCCTGGACAAACACAGTATTCTGAATCTCACTAAGGTGACAATTTTTTCAAGGGGGAAGGCAGAATAGCATATTGAAATTAAAGTAGGAAGTACTGATGTGCAAGCAAACATTTTGAAGCACTTCCTTGTAGAGCATTTTAATAACATGGTAATGTTTATGTAAAGTGAGCTTATAGTGTCACACTTGAATCTAATAAAGTGGACATCCATCATGCTGTAATAAAGAGAAGAGCTTCTAATTAAAGTAGGACATCATTTTCAGGATTAAAGTCATTTAGCGTAATTGAAAAGTGTTAATACTCTATTTTATCCTCTTCCATTGGTATCACTTCAAGGGTAAAAACATTTTAAGGTGAAAATGCATCTTATGTCTTTAATTGAATGTTATTACCTACTGATTGTACTATGTTGAAGCTGCTTAATTACAAACCTGGAAAATTAATTACCATATTGAGAACCAGATCCCTCAGGGTTAGAATAGTCTTTTTTGGCAAATAAATGCAACATAAAAAATGATACTTGTATGGTTTATAATCAAACCTTGAAACATGGCTCATTGTGGTTTACAGCATTCTCATGTTAGTCTTAATTGATCATCAGAGAAGTCACACAGGCTGGGATTGCCATCTCAAAGTATAGCTTGCCAGATTTTACAGTGAGATGCCACAGAGTGAGTGAGTTTCCACACAGTGTTTATCATCAGAGCAGCAGAGAGTGGATGTTTTGCCAAATTACAGGACTTTTCACCTTTGCCTCCCTGCTATAAATTGTTGCCTGTCTCTACAATGTTGTTTCTGCTTTTAGGGGAACTATTTGCAGCACCCCTTTCAGGGTTCAAAGTAATGTTACATAGTCATGTTATCCCACTCCAGTAATTGTAAGGCAGTTTTGGTTGTGAATCCATTTCTCGATCCTGCGTTTTTGAGCACAACCAGCTGGAAGGGAGGGGAGCTGTTCCCTCCTGAGTAATTTTTTGTGCCAGCTTGTGTATAAACAGCTGGTGCTTTGTGCTGGGTAGCCTTTTCCCCAGAGCCCAACAGCTGATGACACGTGCAAGGGCAGGGTGTGGGCAACCTTTAGGCCCCATGGATTAAATTCTTTCTTGAGATAAATTCAGTGGTACTTTATCAGGGGTGGCTCTGGTCCCTCTGTTTGCAACCCAGCATGCCACCATCATGCCCAGATGAGCAACCTGACAGCTAATTAAAACCAGTGAAATTGTCAAAAAGCATTTAAAAAGGGGTTGTGCTGTAATTTAGGACAAGTTGTAGTTCATAGTTTTCTGGTCTTTGAAGGGAGGAGCTATGAAACTGGTGAACTCCTCCTGATGTGTGGAATATTCACTGGGTCATGGTACCTTTCCAGAAGAGAGAAGTCCACACTGAAGATAAAAACAAGGATTGATTTCCCTTTGTAATGGAATGATAAAGAGGATTCTGGACTCTTTTTCTCTTAAGAATTAGGAGCTTAATCTTAATCAGGAGCATTGTCTTTTAGATTCAGTTTCTTTTTACACTTTATATAATGAGTGATAAATGAAGTCAAGATCAGCCATGTCAAATTTCTCCTCTTTCTCGTAATATTTACTGAAGTTTTCATATATCCTCATCCAGTAGGTATCTTGTCTCAGGAAGTAATTCTGAAAGTTTCAAAGCAGTTCAGAAAACAGGGCAATTATTTGAGACCCACTTAGTCCCATAGCCTCAAAATGTTTCAGAATTTTAACACATTTTTTCCTATTATCTGACATGTTTACTGGGTGAATATTGATTTTTGAGGAAAAATTGGCTGTTGTAAGTTTCTTAAATATTGCTATTGAAAGTCAGTAAAAGAAAAGCCTAGTGTGATGAATAACCAAGTAGGTTAATACAATTGTACTTGGAATGTTGGATTTTATTTAAAGCATATCTCTTCCCTTTTCTTTTGTGTGCTTTTAAAGCATATCTCTTTCTCTTTCCTTTGCTGCCAAAACCATAAAGGCATGAATTTCACTTAAAAATAGGATATATTTCTTATTTGAATTCTTACTTGTTTCTTAGAGCAGTTTGTTCCTTATCAGTTCCAAATAATTTTTGTAAACCATTAAGGTCTGCTTCAGAAGAAAGAGATCCGCAGAAAATTCATTTAATACCCTACTCTGCACTTTTAGATTTTATTTTCAGTCAATACAGACAAGCTTAAAAGTTAGTAGGGAGTCCTCATTAGAAAGCACAGCAGAACTAGACAAAGCTGCAGTAATGACTGAAAGCTTATCACAGCATGGTAGCAGTGTTTTGGGGTATTCCTGATGCAAATAACTGTGTTTTTCATAGAGTCTTGTTGAGTTGACATAAAATCCAGACCCTATTTTACTGGAATTGCTGTTGTTTAATTATTGTTTAAGCTGCTCTCCCATTGGGCAGTGCTGCTGATCTTTCTCTTCACGTTGCCTTCTTTTTCCTCATTTACTCACAAGAGCTGTGCCAGAGGGTATACCTTTTTCCTTGAAAACACCTCTCACCACTAAAACCTTTTTGGGTCTGTAGTATTGATTCATTCAGTCCTTCATCATATGCAATGACTACTAGAGCCATTCCAGTTATTAATATTGACGTCTCTCTTTTCTCCAATCCAGCCCAAAGGCAAAAACTAATCTCCCTGTTTTGTGCTAACTGATATCTTATCCTACATGAAATTATTTTTTCTCTCTGATGATTTCCACATTAGATTAATACCCCTTCTCTTCACCCTCCAGGCTGTATGCTGCATTTCTCCTTTGGTTTATCACAGTTTTAATTTCCTTCTACTTTAAACTCTCATGTTCTGCCAGCTTCTCCTACTTCATGACATGCTCCTGTCTTCCTCCCAGCTTTACTTAATGTGCCATGCTCTTACTTTCTCCATTTCTCAGAACATTTTCACAGCCAAACAATAGTGCTCTGCTCCCTCAAATCCCCAGGATTCAATGCTTGCTGCTAGTTTTCTAGTGTTTGCTGTAGTGTTATGTCCTTCTGGTTTGAAAGCTGAGTGTATTGTTACAATTGCATTCAGAAGGAAGACGAACGTGTCACAAATATAATTCCCTCAAGTGTGACTGTTGGGAAATGTCCCCTCGCCTACACCCCAGTCAGAACACAGTCCTGTGAGCTGTCAAAAGGCTCTTCCTAATTTAAACTGTGAGTTGCCCAAGGCAGGGAAAGCATCTCTATCTGTTCATAAAGTCAGAACCACACTTGCTTTTCCTCCTCGATTATTTATAGCACTTTTAAGGGAAAAATCATTGTCTCTGTTGCTGAAGGAAAAGTGGTGCTTTTGTGTTTTAAATTGATGTGAGATGAATTGTCTTTGCAGAACCTACTCTTCCCAAACCAGCCTCTGCAGCCCAACAGCAGATACTCTGTGTCACCAACGGGGGACCTCACCATTACCAACATCCAGAGGTCTGATGCAGGCTACTATATTTGTCAAGCACTGACGGTTGCTGGAAGCATTTTAGCAAAGGCTCAGCTGGAGGTTACTGATGGTGAGCTGTTAGAAATTCCTATTTTTATTTTTTTTTTCCTGTCAAAAGTACTTTAAAAGCAGTGTAAATAAAAGCGTATGAGATCACATAAATCATACAAGTAAATGGACAGTTTTCTCTAGAAAATAAAGTGAGAAAAGATCTCTTTATTTGTCTGTGGAGTAAAAAAGGCATCAAAGTCTAGTTTGCCTCTTGCTTGTCTTCTGGAGGTTTGTTAACAATGGAGAAAAGGCACAAACCAGTGCAGAATAGGTTTGGTGAGACATGAAGTTGCTTGGTTTGCTAGAGGTAAGATAGGACTGGGAAAAAAAAAGCTATGGAGAATGAATATGTTTGTGATTAAAGCAATGAACTGGGGTGCAGAAAAATGTATCTCCGTTCCCACCAGTCTGCAGTCCTATTTTAGACAAGTAGGGGATGTGTCCTTAACTCAATTAAATCAACATGGTTGCTCTGAAGGTGGTGGAGTTCTGTAGGTTTAGAATGTCTACAACATGTAGCCCTTTAGTCCCTCCATGAATAGGGCACCTGCCTCAGAGCTATGTTCTGAGAATGCCTCAGTAGGAGTAGGTGTGAAAAAAGTCATGAAAATCCATAGGTAGAGAAGAGTTGTCAGGAAAGGAAAAGAAATATGTGGTCTGTCTTGATGCTTTTCATTTCAAATTTTTTGGGTTTGAAATTCATCCTGCCTTGAGGTTTCCCAACTACAAACGTGAATCCTTTTCATATGTCAGGAATCCTGTTGATATCCCTCTTCATCCTATTGTGGATGGAAGGCAGTTTGCATTCTTTAATGTTAGTGAAGAAAACAAGAGAATCCCTCTTATACTCAGAGACGGTGGCATTCCCCAGCATCATTATTCCTTATCTTAACTGACACATTAAATATCTCCTGACAGACTTTGATGAATTTTTGCCATTAAAACTGTTGTTATATGCAGAGGTCTACTTTTACTATTCCCTTAGAGACCTGCCTGCACCATGAAAGTTTGAAAAGATGTCTAATTTTGAACAATCTGCCTTTTCACAAGAGCATATTCATCACAAGTGACAGGTAGAGAGGTTCAGGCTCATGTTATAGAGGTTTGAGCATTAATTTGATGCCTTTTCTTTGTTTTCCAAAAGCTGCCTATATTTTTATGACAAGGGGAAATAGTTTCTGCTTTATCCTTGCATCTCTTCAAGCACATTGCTTTAATGTAGTTTCTGCAGACTAAAGTCTTGGCTTTGCTCTGCAATCTCTACGTCCTTTCTCTCATGGTCTATGACAAAATTATGCGTTTTTCATTCAATTCAAATTTAAGTGTAGATTAAAAGGTCATTTAAAAGGAATGGAAAGGCAATATTTTTTAATATCTGTCCATAATGCTACCTGATTCAGGGCCATGGCTGTGATTGGAATAAATAGAACACACAAACATTGGCTGGGAGGACACTGAGCTGTTAAATGGTCACACCTGCTGATG
This sequence comes from Sterrhoptilus dennistouni, assembly GCA_013397095.1. Taxonomy (NCBI): domain Eukaryota; kingdom Metazoa; phylum Chordata; class Aves; order Passeriformes; family Zosteropidae; genus Sterrhoptilus; species Sterrhoptilus dennistouni. Next base: position 760,846 of record VWZU01003154.1, on the reverse strand, counting down.
CTGCACAGATTTACAGCAACAGGCGCTGAGTGGATCAAATAAGGTTCAAGGATGCTGGTGATGAGAAATTCTTCCTTTTGACAGCCAAGGGCTTTGGTCCACCTTTATCTATTTCTCGTGTGGGGGAAAAAATAAATCCTAATTGATCTCTTTGGAGTTTTCATTAGTTTGTTTAGCAAGCCAGGGGAAAGGGTCCCTGCCGAGCTGCGAGCTCATCTCCGGTTAATTCTGATTAAAGGCAGCGTGCATTCCACACAGCTCGAGAGGGCATTAGCTGGTGGCTCTGCTGCTCAAGGAGTGCAGGGCCTGCCTTCCTCAAATGCTTTCCAGAAACCACTGTCAACATGATCATTATGAAATAATACCAGATTGCTCTATAGAAATACCGTTTCATCCCAGAGTAAAAGGGTGGGTGAGGTCAGAAGAAAAGTGCCAAAACAACCTTGTGGAGCTGACATTATGTGAATAAATGCATCATTAGATCACAGATATGTTTTTTTAATTGCTTTAAGTTAGGAAGTTAACCATAAATGTCAAAATAATCTGTTTTGGTTGATGCTGAGCAGAAGTTATGGGAGCTAATGACTTTTATCAGTGGGGAAATCTGATTTAATAGTTTTAAGAATAGAATAAAAGATAAATGCTGTGAGTGCTAGCTATATGCTTAAGCATCAGTGTTCTAGTTTTTGGCTGGTGATTTCAGTTTTACTTCCTAGCCCAGAATTTTTCTGTTTGGTTAATGATTTAATAATAGTGGCGAGCCATCTTTTTCATTTTGAACACATTTTTGTTTGATCCAGAGTAATTTAGATCCAATTGAAGTTCCAATACAGAATGAAAACATGTCATGTGCAGAAAAACAAGTGCTTAATTATACCATATATAGCAGTGTTTCAGTTGTTACATTTTTGCACTTACAAGTCTTTACTGGAAATATTTTTAACTCAAGTGTTCACATGAGAAGAGATTACTAGCTGTGATGAAATGTGCTGAGTTGAGTGATAATTTTGCTGATTATGGACTGTGCTAAGAGCCTTCAGCGTATTTGAAATTCAAATCTTGTATTTTCTTGAAAGGCTATCATGTAATTCACTGCCTAACGCACATCTGGAAAGGCAAAATCATTTTAAAAATTGAAGAATCTTAGCAATCCTTTCAAACCCAAGAAATGAATATGCAGCTCACAATCTTAAAATGACAGATCATCTAAATAAACCAAGTGCTTCCATCTCTGTCTATGCTCAACATAAAAGGAATAGTTTCCAGTTAGTATTGTGTTAGTATTTGTCAGTCATGCACAGAATATTTTGGAGAAGATCTTAATTTCTCCTCAGTAATTGTTAAAGTTTATTAATAAATGTTTCACAGTTTACTTGTCTAGAAATCTCACCACCATGACTCTTAGCCCTCATCCAAAGTATGTTTTATAGCAAGTGTGGCAGTTTCAAACAGGAGAAACTCAGAACAACTTCACAGCTTCCTGTGAAGCTCTTCTGTGAAAAAAAGGACAGAGGAGGGATTGGTCTCTGCTTTTCCACCTTTCAGAGAGAACCCTGCCCTGTCATGAGTGCTCATCATATGAATTTTCCTTACTTTTGTCTGATTTTACCCATTATTTCACCAGGATTTTTTTTTATTATTTTTTTAATTTTGATTTTGGAAGTGCCAAAGTAAAGACTTCATTGTGTCTTTCTCTTCTTTTAATTTCCCTTTTAACTTGATGACATATCCCCCAAATTTAAGTATGGTTTCTGTTGATCCAAACTGCATTTGTAGTGAATAAACTACTCATGAACAAATATAGTTTGTTCCTTTTCTATAATCTCTTAAAAAATTAAGATGCATTTTAACATAAAAGGAATCCGCTAATTTTTCAGTTACCAGAATATGCAGATCTATGGAAATTGGCAAATAGTTTCAAAACCATTTTTAAAATTCAAGTAATTTTGGAATCACCATTGGAAATGGAATTTTGGAATTACCATGGAATCACCGTTTCTGTTTTACCATGGAAATATGTTTGTAAGCACACAAAATGTTTTTGTGGAACAGATATAGAAGTCTCAGGCTAGGAGAAAATTATGTAAATAAAAAGAAACAAATTAATTAAAATGTTTTAAAAGCAACTAACAATCCCTACATCATGTTGTGGCTATTTTGCACTAGCCCTCTGTTCTTCATAATGCTTCTGATATATATATCATTTTAAACTCTAACCAAGTTTTGGATCCGTACTAAAGAGGACCTAAGTGGTAGGATTGCAAGCACACACATGTTCTAGAGAAGATTTACAAGTCATAGTTGTGAAGACAATACAGCTGTTCACAGATCAGTGGAACCTCTAAGTGTTCATTTAACCTTTAGCCTTAGTGTCAAGGAAACCTGTAGTGGTCTTTCACCCATAACACCCTTGAAAATGAAGATTCCTTCTGGCCAGGAGGCTTTCAATTACACTATTGATCAGAGCTATTTAAAGGATTATGAGCTCCTCATTTGGGCTGTAAAAAAATCTAATTACATGCTGAAGAACAATATCTTTAGTAGGTTTTGAAAATACTTATATTACTACACATTTGAAAGACACTTAGATGAAGCAAATAACTGCAATGGAATAGCTAGCAACTTAAATAGTTATTCCTTAATTTTTAGCTGCCTAGAATACTGGGATTTGCTGGTTTACGTTAAATCTAAAGGATAACTTAAACACAGCTAAGTTTTGATTTGAATATACTCACACTTCAGCTACCCTGATAGTACATGTGAGCTGAGATCAATTTTTATTTTGCCAAATGGCTGAACTATGTAGTCATAAGAAACCTTAATGAGATTAAATATTTTGTACCAAGGTGAAAATGCATTATATTTTTCTTGCTATATAGTGTTTCCTGTCCTGTCTCTTAAGTTCAGTGGGTGATATTTCAGAATTTCCAAAACAGCTTTCACATCCTGGTGTTAAGAAATAATCTGCATTGGCTTTCTATTTTTGGTTTCAATTTCAATCACTGTGATGAGCTCACGCTCCAAGATGTGATTCTGACAATATTAATGATTCTGATCTTTGTGGAACTTGTTATCAACAAAAGGTAGGTAGTATTTTTGCAATATTAAAATTTCAGAAGCAATTATTTTAGGCATAAAATGCGCCACTAACATATCCCTGATATGTTTTATTTATTAAATAGCATGATGAAAGCACTTTGGATCTATTGAAGGTTCCAGAGGTTTGCATCTCAAACAACTCAAATACAACAGAAGCCGTATTGCTTCATAATAATTTGTTTTCACTTCATTGTTAGGGTTAGGTGTTGTGTATGGACTATAATAAACAGATTCTCAGCTAGAATAATTTATTCAAATGCAGGCTAACTTGCACCAGTTTAGAAGTTAATCCTGCCTGCTACAATATTTAACACCAGTCACACAATTGTTTAATTGTTCAAAATTTAAAACAACAGCAGTATGGCTAGTAAATATATAAAGGTACATTAAAAGAGAAAAGAATTCTCAGTTCTGACTTTTTGCAGCAGTCCTAGCCTTGGATATATTCAAGTATTTTCCATTCAGTTTGTATAAACACATTCTTTAGAAACAAAGGTTTTATTTCGTTGTTTAAAAGATGGCTCAGAGAAAAGATTCAACAACAGAATTATTTGAGATAAAATGATCTTTCAAGAAAAATGATCGTGAGCATTTCACCTCATCTTCAAGATATCCCACTGGTCATGGAATGAGGCTTATAGGCAGCCATGCACTCTCTCACTGGTTGCAGGGTCTTTTATTAAATATTACAAGCATGCAGATGTAAATTATCAGGGGGAAAAAAATAGGACTTCATGGTTTTAAAAGGTGATGAAATTATTTGATAAGTAAGCTGTTAAATTGTGTGATTGAGTTTGAGCTTTTCTCTGCTGGAAAGAATGTTTCCATCATTTAGATCACTCAGATTATGAAAATGTTTTGTAAAACTGTTAGATATTTTTGCTGGTGAAAAATTGCAAATAGAGTGGGAATGGGGGATGTGATTGGTACCCAGGCTAAAATAGCTTTAGTGTTTCACTTTTAACTCAATAAATTTTCTATTTTAGACCATAAATTGGGCAAGCAGTTAAACACATTTTGATGTGACATCAAAGGTGTGTTTTAAGTGCTTTCCCAAATTGGGAGAAAAAGAGTGATGCACTTCAATTCTTCTCTGAATCAAGGTCTTAATTTTAACCCTGTTAACCAAATGATCCTGATGATCTTTGCTAACAGATATTCTATCTCCATGTTACCTTGCAGTGGTGAAATAAAACTCTTACTGAAAAACCACTTTTCAAATATGCCAACTAATTGATGACCTCTATCTCTGGCTCCTCCAAAAATAATGTTTTTAGCCTTCTAGAGGCTGACTTCAAGCAGCTTCTTAAAACTTGTCCTGCTTGGTGGAATGATGCCTTGGAAGGCTGACCTGAAACAGAGACTGGACAGAGCTAGAGAATAAAGTAGATATTTATTGAAAGGCCTTTAGGATCCACCTTGGGCAGGACAGGAGCCTGAGCAAGGCTGCACCCAGGGTCCACTAGAAATAGTCACACAAAAATGACTGACCGGTCATGAGGTCTTACATTTTTATCAGTTTTGGTCCATTTGCATGTTGGGGTTTAATTGTCCAATTACAGCTTCAGGTTGTGAGGTCCCATCCTTCTTGTTCCTCCCTTCAATCCACCGTTGTTTGTGCTTTTGGGCCTGAAAGTTGTCCTTGGTGTCAGCAGAAAAAGGGTTTGTTTTGTCTCCTGCTCTGTGAAGAGAGCTTAGCACTTAATATGAGGCTCAGAACTACATCCCTAGGCAGCACAGAATCTGCAAATATGAAAGCTAAAGCTTAAGGCATTCAGGATAGGGCTCACAGCAGCAGCAGAGGATGGTTAAAGGTGTGGATGTCAATGCCTGTGCCACTGTTTTAGTCTTGACAGATCGACCTCCGCCCATCATCCTCCAGGGCCCTGTCAACCAGAGCCTGGCAGTGGATGGCACAGCTCTGCTCAAGTGCAAGGCCACGGGCGACCCCCTTCCTGTCATCAGCTGGCTCAAGGAAGGGTTTACCTTCCTGGGCAGGGACCCTCGGACATCCATCCAGGACCAGGGCACGCTCCAGATCAAAGCCCTGCGGGTGAGTAAAGGTGGAACAAGGAGCGCGGTGGGTTCCGTGCGGCCAGCTTGGAGCTCTTGGTATGGGTGACTCAGGCAGCTCTGCCACCTTCCTGTTGTCTTCAAAATTGACTTGTCTTTTCTACTGTGCATTTCTCACCACGTCGTTATCCATTCTTTGTGTAGGGGAGATAGGAACAAATTCCATGAGAATTCCCTAAAAACGGAATTGTTGTTTATAATCACATGCGTGTTGCAATAGAACACGTGAGTTGGGGGTAGATATGAATATAAAGGAGCACTCCTTCCTTATCTTTTCATTGGTGTTACTCTGAAGCCATCGGCCTCTCTGTCAAAACCTAGAGCAGTTCCTTGGCAACACCTGATCATAATTTTTCAACTACTTGTGCTAGTACTTGGAAAGTGATCATTGCACATGATCTAGAGCTCATCAGGATTTGACCATGAGCTTTCTCCATCAGCAACTCGTCAGTCCCGAGCTGGTTGATTTGTTTCCTGTGTTATGTTTCCTGTGTTATATTTCCAGTGTTATGTTTCCTGGAAATGTTCCACCAGGCTGCAAATGGGAAAAGACAACTAATACTGTAGCATACGTGCAGTCATATGCAGAGAGATTTCTATTAAAAATTAAATGCCTATTGTAATATTTACATTTTTACACATGAACTAGTGCAGTATTCTATAATACTTCGAATAGGATATTGTAATATGTTTTTGATAAATATTGCATCGCTAATCTCTTTTTTGGCTTTTAATTTTTACCCTGTTCAAAAATAAACATTTGTTTGTGTGTGTTTGGACAAGCATGCATATAGAAAAAATAGTAAGTTAAATGTACTTATTTGTCAAGAACTTGAAGATAATTTCAGAAACCGTTTAATTTAGTCAGCAGAAATGTCTGCACTTAATTTTCCCATCCAAAAAAATGCCAATGAACATAGTACTAATGACAAGAAATAAAGAGCAGTTTTATTTTCCGATACCGTCTCATCAGTGATCGTAGATGAATTGTGAACTTCCTTGGAACAAAATAGAATTTATTAAAAAATTTATGCTGGCTTGCCTTGAGTAAACAATTTGTCGTTGCTCCCTGGGCTGAAGGCAGGTTTAGGCCATGAAGGTTAATGCATTTTTCCTGTAGAGATGGATTAAAGATTGCGCTTGAATAGTCAAGATTCCCCAGTAGTGTTAGAAAGCAGCAATTAAAGGTGGAAGCTTAGTGATTTCAAACAAACTTTCAGACATTGATGATGGGCTTCTGTGGAGTGTCCACGAGGCAGAAGCTCTTGGGATACCTGTCTGCATGCTGCTATGCAAACAATGAAATTGGTTCTGAATCGTGCCAGCGCATTAATTTCACTGTTAGAGGCTGTGTCTGTAAACTAAAGGAAAATAAAATTGCTTGCAAGAGGGGACGAAAACAGTATTAGTAGTGAGCGTGGTTCTGAAAGACATGAGGCTTGTATTGATCCTTAAGTGGCTCATTCACTAGTAACCAATTTTCCTTAAAGGAATTTTTAGAAACACCTCTATAGCAGTAATGTGCACTGTTTGTTTGACTCAGATTTAGGAACAAAAACTACACAGAACCATAAACACAATTTTTCTCCTGTGCCTTGCAAGTTTTATGAATTAAACATGGATTTAAATGAGAAATGTTTAATTTTTCGCTCAGGTCTACCTAAACAAGGACTAGCACCACTTCCTAAAGAAAAAGGGCCACAAAAATGTCCAAATATGCTTATATCCCCAAGTTTAAAATAAATTAATAATTGCCAATCACATTCCTCAGCCTTCTGGCTGAGGGTAGATTTAGATTAAGTATCAAGAAGAAATCTTCCCTGTGAGGCACTGGAAAAGGTTTCCCAGAAAATTTGTGGATTCCCCATCCCTGTTCAAGGCCAGGTTGGATGGGACTTTGAGAAACAGTTTGGTTTAGTTGGGTGGAACTTTGAACAACCATAGCAGGGGAGTTGGAATGAGAGGATCCTTAAGGTCCCTTCCAACACAAACCATCCTCCAATCCTTTACTGCTGTATCTGTTACAGCACAATCAAATGATTCATGAGCCTGCAACAGTCACATGGGCCACAGTTGTAACATGAACATAGAGATTTTTCTGATCAGTCAATCTCTCAGTTGCCCTGAGGAAGAGAACTGAAAACTCACATATGTCACTCATTCAATACCCTTTCAGACAGGTCAATATTGATGGAAAATTCCTTTCTACTGTAGAAAGGTACTACACCAGGATTAGACACCTGCATTAACTAAGGAACAAAACTTTATTTTATTGAATAGTAATGATTTTTCCATTCACCTTTCTTGTTTGTTGGTTTTGTGGTTTTTTTTGCTGTTGTTGTTTTTTTTTCCAAAAAAAAAGTAGTACAAAAGAAGTATAAATAATTGAATTACCAACACACTAAATCTGTATCTAATCCATCCACAGCCTGGAAATTAGATAATTTGCCATAGCTTTCAAGAAACAGTGTAATTCCAGCTTGCTTTGTATGTTGTTTGCCTTCTGCAAGTTACTCTGTTGTGCACACCAAATACCTCATTGAGTATGCCGTGCACCATCTGTCACACTAGTACACAAATGAAGTTGAGAACCATAGCCTTGAGAAATATTCCCCATTATCACCTAATGAAAAATTATGTATTTAATAAAATCTCAGAGGAAGCAAAATAAAACCCTGCTTCAGAATGCTACAAGGCTCTCTCCTCTGGAAATTTTCTCCTTTAAAGAGTCCTTTTCATTTCTGTAGCAGCACTGCTATATTTTGAGTCTTTGGGCCATTGTCAGAGGGGTTTTCATTATTGCTTGTATTTCACACAAATAACCATCTCCTGAAATGCAAGTTATGCTCGTTCAGAAAATTGAGCTGGCATTAATGAGTTGCTTCCTCCCCTATGAATGGCACGCTGCAGTCTCAATGTAGCTGAAGGAGAATAACAGCACAATTCGTACATGACAAAGCTAAAAATCAATTAAAATATGTATCTACAGGTAATCTAAAGAACATCTTGCTTTTTTGCCTTGACATTCTTCTTGAACAGTGACATAAGGACATATGCTACAGTGCCAATCTGCATTTAACAGAAAACACATTACAATTCCTAAAGTTTCTTGGATGCAGTTGTCTTTCCATCAAGTCATGTGATGGTGAATAAAAGTCTTCTTAATCACTAGTCAGCACTCTCCCTTTTCTTCTTCTGCCTCCAGATTACCATGCTTTAATTATTGTGGAAGGAGAACCCCTCCATATGATTTGTGCTTTTGTGACTTTACCATTTTCCATCTATCCCTGTAGTCTTCACTAGTTCCCGACTCAGAAATCTTTATTTTAAATTTAAGTAGGAAATAGGAAAACCCTTGGCAAATTTGCTAGCAAGACAGTTTATACAGCGATGAGATTAATATTGGCAATCTAATTCAAAGCAGCTTACCCAAATAAATTTAAAATATTTGAACTGATAAGGGAATCACAATAATTTTATACAAATGTGGGGGGTTTTTGCTACCAAAGGGCCTTGCAAGCCTGAAATAAAATTCCATGTGAAACAGAAGAAGGGTAAGCATGGTGTAGGATCTAATTTAATGATGCTCTTTGGAGGTTGTTTGGAAGACTGTCTGTGGAGGGAGAACCACTGTTAAGTTTCAGCAGCATTTGTATGTGGGGTGTATAGAAATTACTTAATTACTTCGCAAGAGTCTAAGGTGATGTAACATCCTTCCTGGCACTGGAAATGGGACCTCTGTGTTCTCATGGGACAATGAATGCTGAGATTTTACCCTTTAAGAGATAATTGTTTTTATATTGTTACCTGATTTCACCTGCATTTGTTTTAACCAGTGCCAACATGAATAGTGTCAAAAACATCCATTCTGGAACATTTACAGTACTGGTACCATTAACAATATGAAAATTAGAATTAGTAAAGTATTACAAGCAGATAATCTTATTATAGTTTCTCTAAAGGCAAGCCACCATTAAATGATTGTTTGAAAATGTTTGGTGCCTTCTAGTCTGGTGTAAAATGTAGGCTAAGTCCTTCTTAGCAAGGAACATTTAGAAAAAGAAAATAAGATGATTCTCATCTGATTCTAAAAGGTTGTTAAGCTGCCCTTGTGCCCTTTTTATGTCCAGCTCTCTGATACTGGGACTTACACTTGCGTTGCCACAAGTTCCAGTGGGGAGACGTCCTGGAGTGCTGTGCTGGAGGTGACAGGTGAGCAATGCCCAGGGATGTGGGCACATGAGGAAGGTGTGGGCCATGGGACAGCACTCTGAGTCAAATCATCTCTTCTAGAACTTCTGGGCTTGGCATGGGGAAGTTTTGAGTGAGAAGGCTGTGTTCCTTCACGTTGCTATTGTTTTATAATGCCCATTGACACTGCAACAGCTTTTATGTTTGTGTCCAGTGACTGCAGTATGCTTTAATTCTTCTAATAGGAGTATTAATAAAATGTGGATTTATCCAGCAATTGGCTTAGGCAAGAAAAGTCCAAAGTGAGTACTGCAGTCAATTTGGATACAGGAACTTTCTCAGCAATGGAGTTGTTAGTATTTTATGTACATTTGAGCAAGCTGGGCTTATTTGTTATTCTTTCTTTAATATATTTATATGTATCCTTTTGAGTTTTGCATTTTTTTTCTTTCATTATGTACTTAATGATAGCTCTTCACCCAAAATCACATGGTAGTAATGCAATTGTTGACTTAGTTCTTTGTAGATTAGGAACATCCATTATGTTGACATTGCAGATGTTTGCCATGTTTTTCATTTTAATCTTCTGCTTTGATCAAATTGTATAAGCGAGGATAAAAAGTAATCATTTTGTATTTGCCCTTCACAGAATCTGGTGGAGCAGCAGTCAGTAAAAATTATGATATAAATGACCTCCCTGGGCCACCATCCAAACCTCAGGTCACTGATGTCACTAAGAACAGTGTCACCCTGTCCTGGCAGCCAGGGACCCCTGGAAGCCTACCAGCTAGTGCATATATCATTGAGGCTTTTAGGTATGTGAATTGTACAACTTTTAAGCTCCTTTCTTTCTAATTTTGCTTAAGCCCTGGTACCAGGGTTTTGTGGTGTTCTTTTGGACCCTACACATATCATCAGAAGCTCATTAAATGACTCAGCTCCATAGAAGGTGTTGATTCATGTTCTTTACAATGATTTTTTTTTCCTTTTTTGGTAATTTATCACTTTTTTCTAAGTGATTAATTGGAGGACATCTGACTATTTCTTCAGGTCAACAGGAATATAACAGAACGATGCAGTGATTATTTGTCACCTTTCCCTTAACACTGGTGATCTGTGAGAGTCTCCAGTGGGAATGCTGCAGGTTTTTGGCTATCATAGTACAGATAAAATGGAAACAAATGGGTAATCCTGAAAACTCTCTGCAAACTTTAATTCTTGCTCTTGTTAAAGCAGTACCTGTTAAGGTGTCAAAGTGCTTTAAATTTCTATTTTCTAGTGTTTTAGATAGATGAAAACTTCTAACTGAAAAGACCAATATTGATAATTTAGGATTTTGTCCTGCAGTCTGAGGCTGTAAGGAATCCAGGTGCTCCTCTCCACAGAGCAGCAGTTTCTGACTGCGTGGTACAAAAGAAGTCCTGGGCTCCAATTCAGCAAGTTTATTTGAGCATGAGCCATACTCTGACATGTATCTCTGGAACACATTTCAAATTAAAATTCTGCACCTTCTTAAATGTGTTCCTTAATCCAGATATCAAAAAATTACAAATACTTCATCTCTAAGTTAAAATTCATACAAGAATTTTTCATAATCATATGTGTGTAAATTTTATCTCAAATGTTATGTGTGTAAAGAACAGTACAGTTCTTTATTTTTTATCTTTATTCAAATTTGCAGTTTGTTGGTTTTGTTCTAGAACTTTCTCTTTATGCACTATATGAATGAAGCGATTCAAAGAGCATAAACCTTGCAGCTTTCCATTTCCTTTCCCCTTTTCGCATAAAGGTTTTTTTACCAATGCTATATAACAAAGCATAGTAAAATAAATTTTTCCCTTTAAACTTTTCTGATGTTTCACCCTAGATAAGCTTTAATGGATAACTTTTTCAAAAGCCAGACATTTTCAATAAAAGCTGTTTTAACAATCACATTTGAAATCTTTTCATATGGTGGATTGTAATCTAATTATAATAATGTAGAATTGAAAATGTAGTGGCAGAAAAAATATTCATGTAATTTCCTCCATTTCAAAGCATGTTTTCAAAATTGATTTTTAACTTTGAGTGTGAATTTAGTTCAAGGAGAATTACTTTTCTTCCAATGACAGTTTGTTAAATAGTTTACTTAGTGGTATAGAAAATTATTCTTCCAAGAGAACTTTCCTTTCTGTGGCTTTTGTTCAAGAGTAGCCTGTTTATCATTCAGATTTACATTACAGCTTTCAACCCTTTCCTTTTGCAGGCATTTTAGAGCAACAGCAAAAAGTTTTACTCTTATTGCAAAGAGAAATACTTTTGACAGCTATGTGATGATTTTTAACCTGTCTTGATGCGGTAACCGAAACCAATATTTTTAATTTCATCCCACTTTTACTACCTCTTTCTGCACTTAGAGTCAGTCCAGGATTATGTAAAAGGTCCTTTCACATGTTTATTTTTCTCTTGTATTAGTTTCTAATCTTCCACACTGTTTTCCTTGCAGTCAGTCTGTGAGCAACAGCTGGCAGACGGTGGCCAACCATGTGAAGAGCACCCTGTTCACCGTCAGAGGGCTGCGCCCCAACACCATCTACCTGTTCATGGTCAGAGCCATCAACTCGCAGGGCCTGAGTGACCCCAGCCCCATGTCAGACCCAGTCCGCACCCAGGGTAAGGGGCAGGGCCAAGGCTTTTGTGCCTGAGCTGAAATGGAAAGAAGGAACTGGGGGTTGACTGATAGGTCAGTCTGGGCCGTTTGGCTTTAGCACGTTCACTGAAGGAATCACGATTTGAGCTTGAACAATACAGATGGAAGTAGTCCAATGTTTGCTGCATCAGTCTTGGGCTTAGGAGAGAAAGGTTATGTTCTTAATCCTCTGTACAGCGTAGGCCTTTTGGTTTGCCCCTGATTTCTGTTGAAAGTAATGTGAGTTACCCAAGCTTTTCTGAAAAGCACTCTCCTCGGTATCTTTCCACTCCATATTCTTTCTTCCTCTCCATTACTAGGGATATACTATGATAATAAGTGTTTACAACAGGCAAGATACTGTGTTTAGAATTAGTTTTAAACAAAAGAAATGTACAATGTGTTGATTAATCTGAGCCAACATTCAGGCAGAGAATTCATGTAAATTGAGGCATTTGCATGCTAAGAATATATAGTTATACTGAGAAAGGCATGGGCCTTCTATTTATATACATGCATTTCTGAATTCTTTGTATTAATCCAGTAAACCAAGAGAGAAGGCTGAAGTGAAATCCCTCATTTGTAGGGTGGTGGTAGGATTGGAAGCTGTGATCCTCCATGGCTGCTGAATCAGCTACTGAAGTCTGTTCACTTTGCACAGAGCTCTAACTGAATATAAGTACCACAAACAGATTTCCCTTCACAGCATGGATTTTTTTTTAATTTTTTTTTTGCTTTGACAAGACATTGCTTGAATACTTAATTCAAGAGTGTAGTTCAGTGTTGAAGGTATTGTAATACAGAAATTCATAATTATTTGGAATCATAATTTTTTGAATCTAAAGTAATAGCTCCTGTCACAGTTAATTTAAAATTAAATCCTCTGTCTCTGTTTATTGTTATTCAGAGACTTTTGTCCCTGAAGACCTGAAGGTGCCCATGGGAGAGCACACCCTGAGTCAGTCTCCAGCATGTTTGTTGTAAATTGTTTGTGTCCTTTGCTGGATGCAAGGAGATAAACAAGAGTAGGGTGGTATTTCTTTATCACATAACCCTCCAGCCTCCCTCATTCCAGCCTAGGCCTGAATAAATCTGTCCTGAATAGTTATACCCTCAAAATAGTAATTATGGCTGGAAGAGGAAAAACAGAGCTGCCTTCTCAAAAGCTGGAGCAGTAAGTTGTGCAGGGATTTCATGGCCTGACTATCCGTGGAGTATCCCAAGTTTCCTTCTTTCTTATTTTCCCATTATTATAGGGTGACTCACGCTTTTCATTGCAACAGCCTTTTAGTTTGCATAACTTATCACCTAACTGAAAAAATAACAACTTTGTTTGGCATTTGAGTGTCAAGTATAGACTTTTTATCTGACATACTGACAAGCAATTTGATTTCAGTAAAAACATGTCTTTTAATTAGCTACAGCATGTGTTGCAGCTTCCATTTCCAGAAGCTGTTTAGCAGTCAAGCACACTGAGACATGTACAGGATTTATGGCTTCTTTGCAAGCCTGCAGTTTAATAGAATTAAATCATAAAATCAATTGAAAATTAACATAATGTTCTGATGTGATTTCTAATTATGCCTGAATTCAATTCAGGCTCACAGAAGAAGCTGACACACGGTGGAAAGCCTATTCACAGTGACCATGGAGAAATAACGAAGCAGCTATAGCAGTGCTATATAATAATAATTTGCAACAGGTGTCTGTAGTAGCTTTAATAGCTGAACATTTAATGAACATTAAATTTATTCAGTATAGCAAATACAAGTAATAAGATTTCATGTAAATTTTCACTGTAAGTAGAAAATCAGATACTGTCAAAAGGTTTACCTTATATGACTTATGTGAAATAAGGACAGAGAAATCAGTAACTACTGTAAAGAAGGAGTTGATTTCTAGATGGATTGTTAATAGAGGAAACCATATACTAAAAAACTCTTCCAAAAATATATATATTCCTATCCTTGAAATCTAAATAACAGTAAATAATAGTATACTCATTGAAAGCTCATAAAAGAGTTGTTAGAGAAAATATCTAACCAATTTAATTGTGATCAGGATGTAACTTCTTGCACCAGTTTTGCTTGAGTCATGAGTCCATTATTCCAATATTTAATCATACCCTTAGAGATAGATCAACTGCCTTTCCACCAGGAGCCTCCTGGGTATGTGAAAATGACATTACACTGGGAGCATCACACATGTTTTCAAGTGTACATACCAGAAAACTGAATTCCACATGTACATCTTGGCATTCATTTCTTACTGTTACTAGTCCCTGTTATTCTGTTCCTTCTGGACACATGTGCCATCAAAATGATGAAATGCTGTTCATGCAAACTACTTTGTGGAAATGTGTTTTCCTCTGAGGGAATACATAGGGACTTTGTTGGCTGTATACCCCACCATAACTTAACCTAAAATGTAGCCATGGATAGCTGTAGGTTTATTGTAGCAACAATCATAGCTTTTTGTGGATAGAAGCATAAATGATCATCCTCTAGACCAGTCTGAGTTGCAGTTTTATTTTATAATATCTCTGTTTCTTGGCTGCTTCAAATAAACATAATTTGCTAGACAACCACCTTCACTGACACTCATATTTGGATTATATTCCCTTTGGAGATCCATGGAGCCATTTTAATTTGGATATTAACAGAAGCCTGTAGCTATGTTTTTTATTGGTGACTCAGAACCCATAACAATCCAGAATTATGAATGTAAATTATTGATCATCAAAAACGACTTATTTCAAGATCTGGACATATATTATTAAAGTTGTTATATTTAAAGACTTCATTCTTAAGACAGCTATTATTTCTTTTAAATAGCATTTAGGAGAGAAAAAGAAATCATATGATGCCTATTCCCATATCTGAGTGCATCGAGAAACTCGTGTGTATGTATCTTTTTCACAAGGATATGATATTGATCCAAAAAATGAGGAAGTGTCTTTGACTGTTGAATCCTAACGGAAAACCAAGCAGAATTCAGAGATGCCTGGACAGGCATGACCATAATTTATCAGTCCTTTTTTGAATATCTCTATAATCAGATTTTGACTAGAAGAAGCAATTCCCCCCCACACTTTGAAGGGCACATAATCTTGAATAGAAAAATTTTGTGGTAGATTGTTTTTGTTTGCCTTTTACTAGATGAGAATCAGTTTGGCATCCTAAATTAAATCTTTTTTTTTCCTCATGTTTGCACTAGATTTCATTAGCTATGTCTGTTAAGGGAAAATTTGCTTTGCAGGGCAAAAATGCTATTTTTAGTATTTGGTTTCTTGTGTGCATGGCATGTGGGGAGAGGAAGCTTAGTGAAAGTTTGGAAACATATAATGACTTAATGTCATGTGTGCTCTAGCAAAATAAATAAAAAAAAACACTGTTCATTTTCTTCAATTATACTAACCAATTTGGTTCCAGACATCTGTGCAGCATTATTATTTTCTGAGTACTTTGGAACTAGTGAGCATTGCATCTCTTTCATCATTTACCAGAGCTGAGAAAACTTTGCCATCTAGTCAGAACACTCTTTTAAACATATTTATATCTCATGCTTTCCTAAGTGGCTAGAGGTGTGTGGATTGTTTGCATTATTTGATATTTTTTTGTGTTTCACCCTTAGTGCTGTATTTTTTTTTTAAACAGTGCTATAAAGGATGTTCAAGTCAGGTCATTAGGCTTCTCAGTAACTTTTATTGATGCCATATATAGCTTTTCTCATTAAAGTGATGCTTTTATGTGTGTGCCTGGCAGATATCAGCCCCCCAGCACAAGGTGTGGATCACAGGCAGGTGCAGAAGGAGCTGGGAGATGTCATTGTACGGCTGCATAATCCTGTTGTGCTGACACCCACGACAGTGCAAGTCACCTGGACGGTAAAGCTTCTGCTCTTGTTACCTTTACAGTACTTTTAGTCTGCCTATTCTGCCTATTTATCCCTTCAGTGGATAAACCTTCTGGTTTAACAGCCAGAAAAGATCCAGCCTTGACCCCAATATGAGTGCTCTGACAATCTAACATACAGCAGTGTGTATATATATACATATATATATACATATATATATATATATGGCAATGAAATAGTCATTTTTTCTTTCAAGTCAGGCAGGTTCAATGTCTTCAGTCTTCTGCTTGAAGCAACTGAGCTGTCTAGCTAGAAAAATATTATAAAAATGAATATGCTCGAAGAATAATTGATCCGTGGATTCTTTATGCTGCGTGTCAAAAAATAATCAAAGTTAAATATCAACTAGAAATTGCTGTATGAAAAAGTACTTTCTGCTTCAAGTCATAGTGACCTCTGACAATACCCTATTATTTAGTGACCCAAAAATCAAAAATATCTTTCCTACAGAGCACTTGTAGTGAAGTCAGAAGCACGTGGTGCTAGTGCCTGACACACTGTGTATCATCTGGTTTTCCAGCACAAGCCTTACCCACAATGAGTGGATATCCTTTCATTAGAGAAGACCAGAGTCTCTTGGGCAGTGCTTAACAACATTTCTATTTGAGGGGTCAAACTACTGGGTAGAATTTCTAATATATTGTTTGGCTTTCAAATTGCTCCGTTTCCCTTCCTAAAGCTTGATGGAAAGGATTTGTAAGAGTGGGAGAGAATTCCCAGGGCACTGCACACCAGAAAAGCATTGCTTTGCTCTTGGGGCATCTGCCCAGAGGAAGAAAAGCCACGAGTGGAAGAGTGAGAGAAAAACTGCCCTGCACAACATCAAAACAGTTGTATTCTATAGGATAAATTCTGCTATAAAGGGGCATTCACAATGCTCAGGGTTTTTCTTGTACATGTCATATTGCTAAGAGCTTAATGTGTGGTAGGGGATTACACAAGAGGAGATAAGAGGTGTGATGATAGATTGTGTATTATAAGGATTACTGTTGGTTTTGCACATCTCAGCCATTATTATGGGGGCTTATGCACCACCCTTGTTCTGACAGATTTCAGCGGTCAGGGTACAGATTAGAATAAATAGAGAAACCCACAAAATTGTCTTTCATGGAAGATTATTTAGAGTATGTGTCACTGCATTTTGCCATCAATGATGTCAGCATGCAGCTTGGCTTTCTTAAAATGCTGCATGTTTCAGCTACAATTCCGCCAGAACAGGCTGACTAATCTTTGTGGCAAACCTTTTTGCCCAGGCAGATGGATCAGTAGTAGAAATGTTGGATGTTAGCAGAGAGTAATTGTAAACCTGGATCACATCCATGTAGTGCTCCTTCAAGTCCTCTTTTGGGTGTGACATCTGTCAGAAATACAGGTTCACAGGCTGGCCCTTGCTTTAGCATATACTGCAAAAGGAATCTCCAATATAAACAGAATTCAGTTTTATATCATGTAACCAATGTCATTATATATTTTATATATATATATGTAAGTATGTATATATATGTGTGTGTGTTTGTATGTGTATGTGTGTGACATATATTCCTCTAAAAGAATTTCCTGGTGTCCCTACTGAATAAGTAGAGTGAAGAAATGGTAAAGAAAAATTGTTGGAAATGCTACGGATTGGGAAGCAGCTTATTGGGAAGATCCCTCAAAGCAGTGACCCTGCGCCACCTGACAAGCACACAGACCTCACTGCAGAGGCATTTTGGAATTGCCCAGGGGAAGAAAGACACAAAGAAAGATCTCTGAAGCAGCTAATTGGAAACTATCCAGCAACCAGAACAAAACCAATTAATTAACCATAGTCTCTAGGAAAAAAAACCCACTCTATCCAGAGAATAAAGTCCACACTATTAACATGAAATGGATAGATAGAGTAGCTATCATACAAAAGGACAGAAGTGCCATGAGAGTCATAAGACTCTTTGTGCTGGCTTTATGCAGCTCAAAGGGTGAATGCCAAGGAATGTCCTTGGTTACTGTCTTTCTGGCATCCTGACTCACAGTAAATTAACACCACTTTCTTCCCTCCTATATGAGATTGTTTTGGTTTTGCTTTCTCTTTATTTCTTTCAAATTTGAGTTTGAATTTTCAGAAATGGTTCCCTGTGTCTGTGTTGCAATTTAAAAATATGCACAGACATACACACACATATTTAGAAAAGAAGGTCAGGCTTACAATGTCAGTGTTAAAAAGTAAGAAGAGGAATGTCAAAAGTTAGGTTTTCATTGCCGCTTAAATTTATTCATCTTGTGTATAGATATTAAAATATAGCTGTAATTATCTGGTCACATAAAGGATCTCTTCTTCATGGAGCTATTAAACCTTTCTTTTTATCTTCATTATTCTCTGTGTGGTGCCAGGTCTTATTAAATTCATACCATTGAAACCTTGCATTGAATAAAAAATTATTATTTTGTCTCACATGCTTGCTTATCTGTCATGCTCTCAACCGTAACATTTGTATGCTTCACAAATAATACTGAATTTAACATCACAATGATAAAAATGTGTCATTATCCCAACTTTACACATAGAGAGGTGAGGTGCAGAGATAGTTATTGCTGAAGAGACTTGTGGAGGCAGATATGCCCACTGTTATCAAACGACTGATTTTAAGCCTTGGACATGATTTATTTTTACTTTTATTAAAACATTTCACATTGCAAGAGCATATTCTGTACTCCAAGAGTGTTTTTAGCTGACCTCAGCTATGGGTCAGCACTTCTAGCCTCAGTGGGCATTAAACTGAAAGTTTCATTAGTGACCAAATATGAAATGTTCCCCAGCATTATAAAGAAGCCCTGTGGCACAAGCAGGAATCAAAAAACAGTTCTTCAACATGGCAAAAATATTGCTGCTTTGAAGTCCTTACTGCCTTCTAAGTGGCTGCCAGGCAGAAGGATAACTTGTTTACCTCTGTCTTTTAATTTGATGTAGATTTTAAATGAATGTACTTCACTGGAAACTTCAAGAGCTATGTCCTTTAGATAGTCTTCCAGATTTTTGTCCCCATTTGCCTTGTTCCTGTAGGACACATAACTGCTAGTGCAGTTTGAATTTCCAGGGACTCCTGTGAGTCCTTGCCAGGGAGCTCAGCACAGAGTGCAAGCTACTCTGCCCAGCTGGAGAATTGCTGTAGGTATTGCTGTGGGAGCAGAGGATTTCTTAGGATATTTTGGGACAGAAATTTGCATGCTACAGAGCATATTGCAAAATGTGTTTAGGGTGCAGATTAGCAGGTTTCCCTGAAAGGAGTTTGTATCTGCAGCATAAGCTGCATTCTGAGTTTCTTGCCATCCTTTTAACAACCTGATAAGCATTGAACCCATCTTGTGTTCAGCTGTGGCATGTGCAGGGAAAATGAGCTTCCTGCTCTGCCGAAATGGTTTTGTAGATGCCTCCTGCACCACAGACTCATCATAAAAAGGGATGAGAAGGAACACACAGAACCAATTCTGCTTGTAGACCACATTAGATCAGTGCTGAGCTCCACCTACCCAGGAACTGCCCTCTCCTGCCTTTTAAGGAGCATCTGCATGTTCTGCCATGTCCTTTGAGGGAGCAAATGCGTCTTTCTGTCAGCCACTGTTACAGATCTTTTGAGCTGATATCACTGACTAGAAATACTCTCTGATCCCAGTATTCAACACAGAGAATTCCCACAATTGCTGAAATCATGCTGAGTAATTTGTGTAAGGAAGTGGCAACCATTTACATTCTTTATCCTTTCATCGAGCCAGAGTGCATGTTTCTGCAGCTCTGCCTGTGTGTGAATGTGTGCCAAACTTGGAGTTGCACATCTGAATTAATGTCTTTAATGCTAAGCATGTAAGGATATTTTTAGTAGTCTGCCCGTGGCGTGACACATCATTACCACAGAAATGGAGAAAATTGTGCAGTCACAGTCACTTTGTGTTATATGTGACTGTGTGTGCAACTGTAGGTAGACATACAAATATATATGCACGTGTGTGTGTTTGTGTATATGTGAAATATACCTGTCCTACCCCTCACAAATATTTCTGGTTAATCTATTTAATTATCCAAGAGTAATTTTTTTCATTAGTTTAAAAACCCTGAACAAAACAAAAAATCCACCTTTCTCAGTAAGTGAAGTGCCCTCTTGAGTTGTTTCCCAACATTTTGACCTTACAGAAGGCCCTGTTCATTCAGACTAGCTTTAATTGGGCATGAGAGATAGCTTTGTGTCGTCTTCTTGATAGTGAATGTGACTGGATGTTTGTAGAAAACATTAAAAATGCATATTTTCTTTTGTAATATCCTCCCAGACTCTGAATGATTAAATCACTGTCAATAATCTGATATTTGGGCTGATTACTCTGCCCTGCTGTAATCAAGCTACTAATTGAAAGCTCTGTGAAACTCAAGCAAGCTCCAAATCAAGCTAGTTTATAGCACCCATAAATGTGATAGCCTTGTACTACTACTGCTGCATTCTGCTTTCATATTCCTTCTATTGTTTAGTCTTTCAAGTTAAGATCTTAGAAGGAGGGAAAGATGTGTATGGACAATTTATATGGAAGTAGATAAAAAACTATGAGGGACTGAAAATTGGTATTCTTCAGATGTTCTCTAGGAGTCCAGCTCTTCTCAGTGAGTTGGGGGGTGGGTTTGTGTTTGTGCCATGCTGTACAAAAACACTTTCCATACTGTGTTGTAGCAACACAATGCTGCTGTTCAGTCAAGTCAGTTCTGAATTTTCAGTTGTCTCCACTAGGCAGCAGGCAGTAGAGCTTAAAAATAGAGCAAAGACAAAATGGAAAGTTCTAACAAAGTTATGCCACCTTTCAGAGTAGCTTCTAACTCAGAAGTAAGGCAAGAATGAACTCAGGGTTTCATTATTAAACATCATAACCTTATATTGTAATTTAGGTTAAAAATCAGTACTACAAAATGGATTAATATTATTTTTGCTGAATTTTGTAGTAAACGTGAGGTTCATAAAGTCTTTATGATTTACTTAATCAAAGTCAAACATGGATAAAAACAGTTTACTCTGATTTACAGACTCCCTTCATCTGGAAACAGCTGCTTAATGTTCTTCTTAAAAACACAGCTTGATTCTTTCGGTATTAACAAGCTATTATTGTGAGTTATATCCCTCTTTCAGTGCATAAATTCACTTAAAGTGAATGCAGAGAAGTTTATAAAATGCAAGCTTAATGTTGTTGTAACATATGTTGCAAGGTTTTTAACAGTGACAGTTTTGATGAAAGACATTCCTGCCTTGCTTTCATAAATAAAGCTTTCTTCTTGCTTGCCTTGCTTTTTAATGTCTAAGAATCTGTGTCCCCTCTGAATGCCTCAATAAACTGTAACAAGATTATAGGAGGAGCGTAATAGAGCGTGGTTTGTGTTTTCAGCCTTAAATTCATTTATTCTTAAGAGAAGTCAAACAAATGTTTCTCTAATTCCAGAATATCTTTGAGCAGGCAAATTTACAAGAACATCAGAAATATCCTACTTGTTGAGTCTTAGTTATAACTCAGAATTACCAAACAGCCAGCTGTATAGTCTTGCTATTTGTGCTGCACTTTCTTCGCTCCTTATTTGGCAGCTACAGAAGCAGCTGGGTTTTCTTTACTTTTAGCAATCAAATCGGTTTTGGGGTTTTAGGCAGTTTTTTTTCCAGGAAAATTTTGTGCAAGAATCATAATGCCTTGGTTTTGGGGTTTTTTTTGGAAGATAAATAGATGCATGCAACCTTTCCAAGATAAAACACATATAAAATTTTTCTTCAAATAAAAATCCTATTTATAGGATGAAATTGTTAAACTTCCATGGTCCAATCTTGTATTCTGCTTGCCTAGCAACAAATAAAATATAAACCAAAACCAACATTCCATCTCCATCTGATGGCCGTAGAGCATCACAACCCCAGGATGCAAAGGGGCTGCTCAGGCTGTGAACACAAGAAACAGCACATGGCTTTGGAAGTTGTTTTCTCTGCATCTGTCTTCTGTTTATTTTAATTTGCTGTGCATTTCATGAGCTGTGAGCCAAGTAATGGACTAATTGTAAGCATGTACTGTGTATTCAAAGACTTGTCCTTTCCTGAAAAGAATTTGTTTTTCTTTTCTTCTCCTATTTCAGCACATCAGTAGCCAAGATGTGCTTAGTAAGTTTACATGCAGCAAGCCTTATGCCAAAGTTTTCTTTTCATGATTTATTGCAGGGATGGAGGCCCTTTTATGGCTTAAGGTGGTATTTGTCATGATATATAGAGCTGGAGAAAGCAAAACAGAAAGAAATATTCTATAACCAGTAATGTGAGGCATGCTCTTTGCAGACAATTGATCGACAGTGACTTACAAGAAGGTAGTTAGATTATTAAATTCAGCATCACAACTGTGAATTTTCTCTTTCTGATGAGGGCAGAATTATTCTAAGCAATCATTTTGTTTTCTCTTTACACACATTTGTTTGTTTGTTTTACCTTGATGTGTTTACTGATGCATTGTTTGCTGTCATTCCAGGTGGACAGGCAGTCCCAGTTCATCCAGGGTTACCGGGTGCTATACCGGCAGACCTCGGGGCTGCCCGCCCCGGCGCCCTGGCAGAGCCTGGAGGTCAAAGTGCCCACCGAGCGCAGTGCCGTCCTGGTCAACCTCAAAAAGGGGGTCACCTATGAGATCAAGGTCCGCCCTTACTTCAATGAGTTCCAGGGGATGGACAGCGAATCCAAGTCTGCTCGTACCACAGAGGAAGGTTGGTGAAAGGGGCAGAGGAGCAATGAGCTTTCGTAGCTGATGCTGGCGGCTATTCTATGTGTGCGTGTGTTCATCTGTTTCCTCCACATGATTTCTGTTTGTTACACTCATTAAAATTTGACATAACATTCCGCTTTGTGCTGTAAATACTCACTGAGAAAGCCTTATATTCTAGTCTTATATTCTTCTAGCTGATGCACTCTTCTAAGGAACAGGAGGCTTTTGGTCTTCCAGAAAGTGTGCGCTGTAGCCATTCTTTTGTCACCACTGCTGCTGCAATAAAAGACTTTGATCTGCACTTTGAAAATAAAATAAATGCAAGATGAGTGTTTGATACTAAGCACATCTTTCTGGAGGGGTAATAATGTAGATGAACAGTTGGTTGGGAAATGAGGAGTAGTGAAGGACATGCATTTAACTAGTCTGGAGAAACTCCAGTCTCAAGGGCACACCACTTCACAGTTTCTGTTAGCAGTGTTCATGAAACTGCTCCGCTCAGTACTGCAGAGGATTCCCCTGAGCACCTTTCAAGCCTCTCTGAATCAGTCAGGATTCAGACAGAGTGAAGTTTATACTTCTGAAATGCTCAAGCTTTTATATCCGTAGCATATAGCCTTGTATATAGTTTTGCTAAAGCATGTGCACTCCAGGGCTGCTGGGTTTTTGTTGAAAAGTAAAGACATTGGGGTGAGATGTAAGTAATTTTAATCATTTGCTGTCAGAAACCCACCTTTCTACCTACGTAATGCAAGTCTTTGCCTGGAGAATCTCTCCTGTAAAAGTAGGATGGTCCTAACAGTGAGGGTTCATCTTCTCTCTGTGTCACTGATTTTTAAATTTTTTTTAAAGCAAGAGAAAGAAATACTGGTGAAGTTTTTAAATGTTCATATAGTCTCAATGGGTTTTGAGTGCACTCTTTCCTTCCTATTGAAAGTGCATCTTAATCATTTACAGTAGTCTCCTGAGGTTTAATTTAGTGCTGATTGCCAAGTACTCTTTAATTCTAGAACAGACATACTTATTACTCACTTTTCTCTTTGATTTGTTATGATTATTACCCAACAAGTAAGTAAAACTGAAGATAACTTGTTTGCACTTTGCACTTTGTGGATGAGGAAATTCAGTGTCCTGCAACATGTAGAAGAGCTTGCAGGAAGGCAGTTTTCAAGTCTGATTTGGAATTTGGGATTTTATGGTTCTCAGTTCTCTATTCAAACTATAAAGCCTAAATCAGTTGGTGAAGAATATGTTTGCAGCACTCGGAACAGTTTTTTAATTAAAAATGAATATTTTAAAAAAATTTCTACAGGTAAAGTTTCTTCTCTGGGGTTATAATGTAGGATCTTGTCCTCTCACTAGCAGATTTTCCTCGTTTCCAATTTCAATTGATTCTTGGTGTTTATTTAGTTCATCTAACTATCTCTTGCTAAAGGTAAATTAAGAACTACTGAAAAAGAGAGAAGGTCTTATACCTCCTGTCTATCTCTATAAAATACTTGAGGAATGACATTCTCTTTTATAAACCTTAGCTCCCAGCAGAGTCTGTCAGGTAATTTCCTACCTTAAAGGACACTTTGTTCATGTGGAAATAGCTTTCCACATAGTGAAGATTTAAAAAAAATATTCCTGCCTGCAGATACATATAGCTCACAGCCTAGGATCTGCTTTGTGGATTAATATAACCTTCAAGGAGTCTGTTTACAAGTATCTCCTCTCAAAAAATGTAGTGTAGGACCTGTAATATCACCAGAAAAATGTCAGCTCCTGTAAAAAAATTCTTCCTTGGGTGATAAAATTAGGTACTTCCATGAGAAAATTAAGACATTCAGTAGATGCAGTTTTGCAGATATTTCCTTTAATTCCTCATATTATCTTTGTAATTATATTGGTGTTCATGTATTTCAAAATAGTATCAACTAAATGTTTAATGACGGTGGTTTGCTTCCCTTCCACTGAAGAAGGATGGCAGTCTATTTAAAGGTGCTGTCTTGCCTGTGATTCTATTTTGAAAATTAGCTTTTTTTAGACTTGACTTTTGAAAAATGTCAGCTATACTGTTTTTAGAACGTAATTTGGAAAAGTGATACAAGTGTTGGAAGTTTTTCTGCGAGAGCAAAGCAAATATCCCTAGTGAAGGTAAAGGCACTACCAAAAGGTAGTGGCAACTTTCTGCTGGACTGGATTTTACATGCAATGTTACTCCTCAGGCCTACCTTTAAAAATCAATTTTGCTGCAGTTAGACTTTTCCTGTAGATCAGACATTTGTAACAGTTCAGTACCCATCCATCTACTGCCTTTTTGGCCTTGTGAAGGTAACAAATGGAATTCTGTTTGGCTGCCTCTGGAAAAGATGAGAAGCGATTTGGGTTCTTTCATATCTGTGAGAAGAAGCTGAGCACTGGAATAATTGACCTGTCAAGAAGCAGGCAGGGTGTTCCCCACAAGCCAGCAGCAAGGGAAATGAGAAAACGGTTTTAAAAATGTTATTTTTCAATGTGATCTATTTAATAACTGCAGCAGTGTCAGACGAGTGGCTTAATTTATATCACAGTGCCAGCTTACAGAGTGATATTATCAGAGACAGGAGGCTGAACTGGTACATACAAACATGTGTACAATGCATACAGTGGGAGCTAAAGCAAAGATTTTGTTTTATAATTTTCACTATTTCTATCATACTTGCTCCAGAGACAGATTTTTTTTTCCCAGTTGCATGCACTGTTAAATCTCCTTTGGAATAACATTGTGGAGTAGTACTTGTCCTGCCTCTTGTTTGTCACCACAAAAATATGACAGGAAGGGAAGTCTCCTTAGCTTTTATCAGCTGCTCTCTGTCAGTTTCTCCTCACCTTAGTGCAGCACTTAAAATGATATTTCCACAGCTGCATTCATTAGCTGCAATTTTAATTTTGCTTCAAATTTATCCTATGTCCTCAAAA
This sequence comes from Sterrhoptilus dennistouni, assembly GCA_013397095.1. Lineage (NCBI taxonomy): Eukaryota > Metazoa > Chordata > Aves > Passeriformes > Zosteropidae > Sterrhoptilus > Sterrhoptilus dennistouni. The sequence goes on along the minus strand of VWZU01003154.1, from coordinate 735,222 downwards.
AACGTCAAAACCACCAACACACACTGGTAGAATATTAACTAGAGTGTTCATGCAGTTTAAATGAAAAGACACATGAATACAGTAATTATTTTAAAAAATTTAGAGTATGGTATTCATTTTACATTTCTTTTGCATTCACACTCCCTTCTCCCCCCAGGTATGTGAATATAAGACATTGTATTTCTGAATGCCCTTTTTGTTTCAGTAATGAAATTAAATATGTTTGAGCAAGTTTCATTGTACTTAAAACCAAAAATGAGTTATGCAGTGTTAAGCTTGGCCATTTTTATGATCATTATTTTCACATAAAATATTCTAATTAATATCACACACATACATTTATTCACGGTTTTGTTGTTACTTAATAACTTGAAGACTTTTAAAATGTTAATTTTTTACTGTGTGGCAAATTATTTCCCTTGCCATAAAATACACAATGCCACTACTTATTTCACCAATTTTATGCTTTTCACGATTGCAAGGAGTAGCCCAAGGCCACCTTTCCATGCTTCACTCAAGCTGGCTGAGAGTCAAATTGTCCACAGTACAGCTCCATTTCCTCCCTCCAGTTCACTGTTTCTGTGCATCAGGCAAGGTCACGAGGACTCTACCCAGCACTATTAGCTTTGCGCTGATCCAGCATCTGAAAATGTACTTGTCAAAATGTGAAGCCTCCCAGGACTGTAATGTGTGTTTCATTTTCCATCTAATGTTTTTTTTCCTGCTGTAATCTTGTATGGTTCCTTGTCCTCACCTCTGATACCCTAGTCTGAAGTTGTGTGATCCTTGCAGCAGAGCTCTCCAATTTTTCGGGGTTATCAGGGTAAAGATTTGAGCTCGGCTCCATGAGCCTGTGCCAGGTCAAGTGCTGAGGAGCTTCTGACGTGGGAACACAGCCAGCCTCAAAGAGGCTGTGGAGAACAGCAGGAATAACTGAACTGACTCAGGAGACTTGAGCCCTTCTGATATCTATAGCTGTGCTTATTCGTGTTAAACCTGCCAGACTTTAATACAGAGATGCCAGGGGCTCTTGGCTTTTCTGAGAAGCGTGGTCCAAGGATGGGCATGGACTCAGGGATATCTGTTAAAGATAAGACTAGAGTTCTGTAGCCATAAAGTTGAGCAGTGAAGAAGTCACTCTGAGCAGGGGGCTCGAGTCAGAGAGCCTTGACGCATGATGTGAGATGCTCCAAACCACATTGTTATCTATGTTTGAAGTTGAGGCAGGAGAGTGATAAATATTTTAGGTTCAGGTATGATCTCTACCATAAGTTTTCAAAATCTGCTTTCGTATTTCATATGAAATGTTTTAAGATCAGTTTAAAAGCAATGAAAAAATATATGGAAGACAAATTCCATAAGTATTTATTAAACACAAAGACCCCTCCCTAGAGCAGAAAGTGTCTAAGCAACAGGCTCCTGTGAACTGGAAAATTGTCCTGGAGAGGTATCACTCTATGCTTGCTTTATGAGTTCACACTTTTCTGGCCTCTTTCTATTAGTTTTGTTGAAGACTGGGTAGCTGGACTGGGAGAGATGGAATAAATAAATTCTAGGACCAGTTCCAAGCAGCTGCTATCCATCAGCTTTTCCCCCCAGGGGCTATACCTTAATATAATACAGTCGACCTCGGTGGCCGTGCTCGCCACTGTGGTGGAGTTTCAATGCTTGCCTGGGAGCAAGGGAAGGATGAGGGGGGGCTGCAGGAAGTTTTAGGTGGCTGAGCAGGATCATATTGACAGTCCTCTGCCATGACAGCCACAGCCAGGCTGGAAGAGCCCAGTTTGGATAGAGCAAATGCTCACAGAAGAGACTTTTCCATAGCAGAGCTCCCGCATCACTTCCCAAGCAGTGTGTCCTGAGCCAGCAGAGGCACCCTGCTGCTGGTGTAGCTGCAAGAGGGGCTTTGCCAGCACAGCTCTGGTCACTAATAACTATGATTTTTAAATTTTTTTCATGCTTCTAGACAACAAGCAGGGCTGGCAAGCAGTTGTCTTGTAGAATTGGCCTTGGTGTTCAGTGACCAGCCAAACAGCTGTGAATGCTTGAACTGAACAGGACTCTGAAGAGAAAGCAATTTGCCTAGGGGCAGAGAAGGACATAAATATATATGTGACCTAACTTAGCACCTGCTCTATTCACTGGTATTTGATGTAAAGCCATGAACATTTTAACCCTTTTCCAGTTTGGAGTTGCAAGTTCTGTGTTTAAACCTGGTATTGTCTTCCTGGACAGCAAACAAAAAAGGGTCATTAAATGTTGGCTGCGCACATCATTATTAGACCATGTGAAAATAGAAGAACCAAAACAGTTTTCAGGCCAGGGGAAGCAGCCTCACATGTGACTTAGTTGATATATCCATAGTTATTCATGCATATTATGGAAAACAAAGGCAAATGTGAGAACAATTCTGGTGCAAACTTAAAAAAATGCTAAATATAAATAAATGAGGAGTGATTTGTATTGATTCTCTATTGCCACAAATTCTACGTTGTCATTCAGCCCTGTGCTTCTCTTCAGAAGGGCATTTTTCAACATTCAACATCCTGACAAAAGTGCATCCCTAGACCTGCAGGGAGTGTGAGTTTTCTATGCTGTCTGTTCTTGCACTGCTTCAGCAAAATGTGTGCCCTAGCAAATGGATTAATGCCTTGCTTCTGTTTGCTCCCTCTCCTTGGTGTAGCTCCAAGTGCTCCTCCTCAGTCTGTCACTGTCCTGACAGTTGGGAATCACAACAGCACCAGCATCAGCATCTCCTGGGATCCTCCCCCTCCGGATCACCAAAATGGAGTCATCCAGGAGTACAAGGTACACGCGGTGTCTGATGGGAGGGTTAGGGAAACAGCCTGCTTGAATTACAGAACAATAGCACTGTTTATGGATTTAGATTCTGACAGCATTTATGGCTGCCCATATAATTATATGGAGAAAGAGGACTGACTGCTTATAGATTTATTTTTAATTATTATATTATTATTACTACTGCTACTGTTATACTAAAAAGCAAAAACACCATGAGATTGATATGGAAGAGGGCTGTAATTTCTAGCCAGTTTACAGTTCTTATATTTCTAGTTTTTTCCTGCTGTGGAACAAGAAGAAGAGGGAGTATTTTTCGTGAGGGGCTTCTAAAGACAGGCAGTGAAGTCTCTGTCTTGAAATACCTTCAATCTGGCAGCAAAGCTGGCAGGAAATTTGCTTCTTATTTCCTCTGCAAAAGTGCTAATCCTAACACTTCAAGGCCAAAGTCAAGGACTGTGGCTCTGGGAGAATTCAAGGCTTCTTCCAAGTACTATCTCTGTCAAGCTTCACAATTTAAAGTGCCAGGTTGTTTGCTCTTAAAAACAGGTTGAACACAACTAGTATATCTGATGCTTGCTATATGCGGGTTGCTTGCATTGGTTGTATTTTCTTCGTTTTTATTGCTATGATGTCTCAAAATACCCACTCTTTATACATTAAATGTTGTTGTAGTCTGTAATTTCATACTAAGATCACTTTTGCACAAGGATATTTTCACAACATTAGAAAAAAATGCACTCTGTTATTCAGGTGGAGAAAATGATTGGGTGAGGTTCAGCCTTGACACAGCATGGAGCACAGTTTGGTAAATTAACCTTGCTGTGGCTGGCCTATATAAACCAAGTGTGAAATGTTTAATTGAAATGGATCAGGGCAGCTTTCTTGACAGTCCCACAAAGGATGGAAGTGGTGACTGCAGCTTATTTCACATTAAAAGATTTTTTTCCCCTGCTGTGTCTTGAGGGAACACAACGTGAAGAAGGGAGAAAGTGCTTGGCTTCTAAATCAGATAATGGTTCAACCTCCTCCAGCTTTTCACTTGGTCTGAGGGATGCAGTAAATGCTCACAATGTTTATGTTTATCATAGCAGTTCCTTTGTTGTGCTTTTAGTCAATATCAAGATTCATTAATTCCAGTGTTTTATTGATCAGATTTTCATATCAATTAATAATTATCCTTTGGCTTAATTAATCTTGATCCTGACTCCAATAAAGTCAATATAAACTATCCAGGGCTTATAGGCAAATGGGTAAAGCACACTTCTAAACCACAAAACATGCAGATATGAAACCAAGTGGGTTGCTGGCTAATAAAAGCCATGTTCCAGGTGAGTGGTCAGGCTTCTGGGCTGTGTGTAAAACCAGCTGGAGTCACTACCTATTACAGCCCTCCTGTGTTAGATTAGGTGGCTGCCTGAGTGCTGAACTGGCTATAGTGAATGGTGCAGAGAGTCTAAGATTTACTTGAGTATAAAAGAATTGCTGAAGTTCCACAGTGCATTTTCTGAGAAATTGAAAGTAGATCTGTTGATTCCACTTCAAGCATCAGAATGCCTGTAAATTCATTCATTAATTAAATGCTTTTAATTTGGGGCATCTCACAGCTGTTGTAACCTAAGACCAGGACAGACAAGGAGTGAAGGAATGAATGCAATGAATGAATGCACTAGTTACTCACCTTGGTGCATTCTGGCTGGCAAATAGGATCACCTTAGGTTTAGGAAAACAAGAGAATTTTTTTCCTCTTCAAATCTTTCTCAGCATTTCACAGAAAAAAAAGATGAGGTGTGGTAAAACACTGAGCAGAGTCAAAAGCAAGTGTGAAGATACTACTGCTGTTGCTTAGACACATTAGTTTGTCACTGATAGTGGTTCCACCAATGGAGTTTTCTTCTGCTGTTATTTTTATGTAAGTGTACATGTGATATATTTATGCATTGAATTTTTTGTGTGGTAGTAAAAGCTTTCTTTAGTAATACAGAAGCAGTATTTGCAGACAGCATTAACTGAAGAAATGCTCCTAGAAGTTTGTTGCAAAAACTCTTTGGAGTATCCTATTAAAAAAAGCAAGAGGAAGACATAACACTCTGAATTCACAGACTGTTCTCATCACAAAATGCCAGTTGTGATTATAGGGTGGATTTTCTATTTAATTAGGTAATATTTGAGTAGGAAACTGATGTCTGGATTCCTAAATAATGTAAATAATCACAAAGGCAGTGGTAAATGTGAGTCTGTGGTTATTCCATTTGAGAAATTTCAAATATCCCTCTTGTGCAATGAAAGGAATTTGAAAAGAATTATGAAAATGGTTTGTTCTTTAGTGCTCTAAGAAGTGTTTCAACCTGTGCTCATATTGTTTGGTATCCTTTTGCTATTCAGCGGGAAATTTAGAAGAAAAAATGTAGGGTTTTTTAACAAAAGGTTTGATAAACAAGATTTGGATTAATGTATAACACCTCTTTTCCACGTGGATGATCTGGTCTGTGCTTCTAAGAAGTGTAAGCACGGAATTTATACTCCATGGAGAGCCAGAGCCCAGGGAAGTATTTGCAAGCAGTCTTTGCAGCTGGCTTGGTGGTCCTGTGCTAATCTGGGATACCTTGCTGAGCTAAACCATCCCAATTTCAACTGTTCCTGGACAAGTGAGATTGTCAAGAAGTCTCAAATAAGTGATTGCCATGAAATACCTTGATATGTCATATCTTTGCGCATTGTGAAGAGTTCCATCTATTTTAACACGTCAACTTTTGTCCCAGATCTGGTGCCTAGGTAATGAGACTCGATTTCATATCAACAAAACAGTAGATGCAGCCATTCGGTCTGTAGTAATAGGTGGCCTATATCCAGGTATCCAGTACCGTGTGGAAGTTGCTGCCAGCACCAGTGCAGGTGTGGGAGTAAAAAGTGACCCACAACCCATAATAATTGGTAAGTTATTGTCTGGTCTGTTCTTTTGTTTTGCCTGTTTGTTTGTCTGTTTGTTTGTTTTCTTCTCTCAGAAATGCTTTCATGCATCATTTCTGGATGAAAGTCTGTGGGGCAAAAGAGGAGGTTTGGCTAGATCTGGTTAGTTAGATTTTATGTCTCACTGCCTGATGGTTTTATCTTCCTGCAGAGATCTTGCAGATGATGAAGGGAAGTATGTTCCCAAGACATGAAAAAGTGCAGATTGCCTAGTGAAACTGTTTTAATGTTTTGGGGTTTTTTTTAAACTAATTTACCACTTCTGGAGGTTGGCATATGTGTGGAACAAACAGCCCCACCTCCCTTTTCCTTCTGTTAATAATGCCTTACTCATTCCACTGGTGCCTAAGGCACTATTTACCATTGTTTTCTGAATGTCCAAAGTCAGTGTTTCTCAGGTGTCCCAAGAAGACAAGCCTCCTCTGTCAAAGAAAAAGTGATCTCTTGACCAATTAGAGAGCAAAGGTAGCGTTATCATCCCAGCCTTTGAAATAGTTGTTTCTTGGTAGTGGCCTCCATGCAGAACTAATTTCCTGACCTGAGGGAAACACAGGTTTTGTTTCTTCAGAGATTTTTCCTGAGTGTAAAATATAATGGCAGTAACAATATGGAAGAGTAGAAGTAATTGTGTTTAGCAAATCTGAAATGAGCTGTGCAAAGCAGCATCGCTTCTGAGTGCACAATACAGGAATTTTGTGCCTTTATCTGTATGATTTAAGTTATTATTTAAAGGGACTTTTGTTTCTTTGTTTGTTTGGAAGACTTCTGTTGTTACTAAATATTTTCTTTCTAGGAAATGTTGTCACTATCCTGTCCCAAACGTGGACTAGTCTATTATGTGTAAACCCTCAGAAAAAGCCATCCCATAAGCATTGCTTAAGTGTTTACTGATATTCTGGTGCCCCATTCAGCAAAAACAGAAGCTACGATACTCCAGCTTTGAAGTCTCATTGGAGACAGAAGTACAAGAGTGGAAGTGAAGGTAGCATTTGGTTTAGAAAAGAGAAGAGGGAAAAAAAGATGCCCAGAAGTGAGAACAAAAAATAGCCGTTTGAAAATGCAAGAAACCCAGGACCTTTTTTTTTTTCTTATTTCACTAGGGGGTCCATCTAACTAGGCACAAAACACACTGCATTTATTCCAGCAAAGCACAACAAGTGTATTGCATTTTAAGTGCATAGGTAGCCTTGTGTTACTTAATGAGTTGTGAGTTATACTTGCACCAAAGGTCTTTGCTGGATGATTCTCAGAGTTCTTAGGGATATTTATTTGTTCCTTAAATGATCTCAGAACGTCTGCTTCAACAGGTTTGTCTGGTGACGTTTTTGCACATTTCAGAGTCATGAAAAGTAACAGATAGTCGTTTCTGTTTGGGTTATATTTCTGTTGTCATTTCTGCTTCTCTTGTGGGAACCTGAAGCTGGATGTGTACTACATATATGGTCTGTATCTCCCTTTTCTTTAGGTCCAATTTTGCTGTTGATTATGAATTGCTATCAGTTATCTCTCAGACTATAAATTTGCTTGATAAATGTAACAGTTTTTAAGTGATACCATTTCTGAAAAACTTGAGTTGGCACCATTCAATGTTTCAATGGTAATCAAAAACGTAAAATGTGAAAGTTAACTAAATTTTAAAGAACTTAGTTACATGGATTTAAAAAGAGCTAATGAATTATATCAAAACATAATATTAATGGGAAAAAAATTATTGAGTTATTATGATAGAGTTCTATATGGTCTGGTGCTTATCTATACCATTTAACAACTTGCAAACAGAATGAACAACTCCAGAAAAGCTGAATTGTGGAGAGAACAGGTCAATGGTGCAGGAGAGTTAAGATGTGTTTCTAAGCAGTAAAAACTTTAGTAGTCATACAGAGTTTAATTTAATAGAAATACAGAATACAGTGTATAAAAAGAGATGTTATTTTGAAATATAGGATTCATTCTTCTGAAAATGTTTCAGGGTTTTTTTCTGAAAATAACTGGTTTTCGTGGTGGATAATCAACTACTGGCCTCCCAGAGTAATTGAACAGAAGAGAGAATAGGAAGCAGTAGGAAGTATATTATTCCTTCAGTTAGAAATTCTCTCACTGTTACAGGAATCTTGTGCCCATACTTGAAGCAGAATGTTGAAAAATTTTATGGAAGACTCAAAGAATCACGAATAAAACTTTTATGATCACTTTTGACATGCTAAAAAACATTAACTTGGAAAACCAGAAGTAAAATTGGAATTAAGGGCAATGCTGGTTAATGTTGTAGCTATTATTTCTCTTCATCAGTTGGCCTGGTCCCTCTTACATTCCATCATTGGCATAATAATATGAGGAACAGCTGCAAACTTTCACAGTAATAGGTACAATCGAATCTGATGTGTCTAATTAATTTTTGGTCCAACAAATTAGTTTTGTTCTTCATTACTCTCCAATGGGAGGAAGACATTATATTTCATTATGTTTTTGTCTTCAGGAACAATGGAGCGTTACAGGTCACACACTTCCCTTGTCTGTGTTCTAATTAGTTGAACTGACAGCATTGTTACAGAACCACCTGCAGTATATGCAATAGTACACTGTTACCTTGCATGACATATTTATTGCTTCTGCTTAAATGTTATATAAAGAAGTACAAGATTAATGCAGCTTGTTTCCCCAACCCCCAACAATTATATTAATTTCATCAAAAGTCAGTGGGTAACATTCATCTGTCTCCATTTATTTTTTCCATCATCAAATTCACAAAGCATATGTTATTTTGACATTTAAATGAATATTACTTTTGCAGTTGTAATTGCTAGGCAGGGAAGGGTAAGAGCAAACAGCCAGACTGCAAACTTTAGAAGGTAATTTGGAGACAGATTGTATCTTCTCCTAGAAGAGAGGCAGAGCATAGAATCCACTGAAACCCCTTCTCAGGCTCTTTGCAGTTTGCTCTCGTGTCCTCCCTTTTCAAAATACTATTTTCTGATCTTAGAGAAGACAGGATCCTCAGATGTTTATGGAGGCTTTAGTGAAAAGAACTCATTCTTCAATCCAAGAGCATCCACTCCCAAAGCTGCTCTCTCTAAAGCACTTCCCTGCCTGCTCTTCCCTGTGGTAGCACGGCTGTGTCTGAAGCAGTGCCAAGACTACCTGTTTCCTCACTGTCCCACTGCTTTGGCCTCTCTTCCAAAGGGCACGGAAATTAACTGCAAGTTAATGGTAATTAGAGCAACTCCAACTCCCATGCTGATTTCTACTAGAAAATCAATTTTGTGTCTGGAAGAGCATGCCATGGAGAGCCCCTTTCTATTAGTTTTACTGTCAGCCCTTCCTCTTTCAGCACTGGGGTGCACCTGTGGATTGGTTCCATGGGCAGAACATAACATGGAAAATCAGATAAAGCAGCCACTGCTGCCTGCTCTTTCTTTGCTCACTCAGTTTCCTTCTCACATACTGAATCAGGCCTGGAAGCCATTGGGGGTCTTTGGCAGTGGCAAGACAGGAGATGCAAGTATGGCAAAAGACAGCTGCAGCTCCCAGAGCCTGATGCTGGTAAAGCTTCCCAGCATGGCCAGTATAGACTGGTGCAGGACACCAGTACTGGTGCTGCACTTTTTGTGCATCTGGCAGCATCTTTCTGTGGGACCTATTCTGCTTGTGGGAAGCCTGGTTTGTTCCTTGCCCAGAATGACTGAAAGCAAGCCAAGCTGTAGCACAGTTTCCACAGTCTGATTGCAAAAGCAGTCAGTACTAAATACTGACGTGGTGCTGAAATAGAGGAGGCTCAATAAACTCACTGGGGTCACCACTGAGGGCCTGAAGCTGCATCTTGGCAGGGGCAGAGCTGGGCAGAGGCAGTCCCAAAGGGACCTTCTCAAAGGAGCCCCTTTTATAAAACATGACTGTGTGAACTCTGGTCACCTGCAAAGAGGTGTCTGTGGAAATGGGACTGGAAGTGTCAGACTTCTGGGATCTGCTTCAGCCAGACACCCTGAGTGCTGGCTTTAGGCTGAAGGCAGTGAGCTGCTCTGTTGGAAGAAGCAAATCTAACCACTGCTGAATTATAGAAAAGGAATATGCACATTTTCGCAGCATAGAGTAATGATACAATACTTTTAATAGTTTCCTCAGAGTGACCATTTCAGTGTTTTATTGCAATGTTCAACTATCTTTATGTGTGTGATAGACTCTCATAATTAAGAATCATATTGTTTGCATCTTCTTTGTCTCAGTAGAGTAGCTACTCTTTCAGCTCTTAAGCATGCATGCAGGCATCTGGTAATATTGCATAAACATTTCAAGGATTTGAGCTATATAAATGCTTTTACTGGAAATGATGGATAACCTTTCATGAATTTCAGAACTGCAGATGTGGGAAGTTTATATACAATATACACAGAATAAAACTTGGGGGTTTTTTTAGAAAAATATGTTCTGCATTTCCTAGTTTTAAAGCTAACTATTTTTGACAATTTGAAACTAGAACTATATGCTTTAGCATTTTCTGGATTTCCATTCAGATTTTTATGAGCATTTGTTTTCAAGCCAAATGCCAAGCTTATTTTTTTTAGAAAAGTTCCCTTTTAGAGAAACAGGGACAAAAAAACAATGGGACCATGTACTGGAATTTACAGCTTTCTACTGTAATATACAATTTAAGATCCTATATAGTAATTTTTTGATGCATGTCACTTGAATTGGTATTCTGAGTTATAATTATTTCTTGCAGGTTGATGTTAAGAATTTGTATGCCTATTCTAGATGAATAAAATAGCATCTGTTGCTGTGGTTGTTTAGTGCTTACAGTGAACTGTGTTATTTCTTGCTTCGTGTCAAAGATGGTACATTTAGAATTTGTATGAACTGTTTTCCTCTTGAAATAATTGCTGGAAAATGCATCTTTGCCCCAGTAGAAAGTGCATCTATTTTATTGTTTATTTCAAAATTGGAAACTACCATTCAGGGAAAACAAGTGAGTTGAGTAAGAAGTTTTGGGCTTCTTCTGGTGTTGTAGCATATTTTGGTTTTGGATTACTCATTTGGAAAAAAACTATTTGTTGGTTTCTTGTTTTATTTTTTTATTAGTTTCCTGTGATCTGTCTTCTCATTACTGTATTCTGTCTTCAATTATGGAAAAACAAACTAAAAAATATGTATATTGTTAAAAAAAGGCTCTGGATTGGCATCTCTTAGATTACTTGTGAGTGTGCTGTATGTCTGTCTTTGCAAATATACATCTGCCAAATGGCTGTGGATTTACTTTAGAAACACTGAGATTGTGGTGTGCATTGCTGCTTCTTAAAGTTCTTCTACTGTAGATAACTCTTTTGAGATCCATTATTATTTTTTAAAAACTTGTAATTTGCAGTACTGGTTCCACCATGTGTTACAGAATCCAGAATAACCACATACAGTTCTGTTTCTCTGCTGCAGGAGCTCGTAACGAAGTTGTCATCACTGAGAATAACAACAGCATAACTGAGCAGATCACTGATGTGGTCAAGCAGCCTGCCTTCATAGCTGGCATTGGTGGTGCATGTTGGGTCATTCTCATGGGTTTCAGCATCTGGCTGTACTGGAGAAGAAAGAAGAGGAAGGGGCTCAGCAATTATGCTGGTAAGAGCAGTGACTTCATTGCCACCTCAGCAGGTGGTAAAAAGAGCAGGGGCTACTAAACCTACCTAAAAACCACACCGAACTTACAAACGCATTCTAGGTGACTTCTGTGTGCTTGTTTTAAATGTATGCTGTGAAATGTGTATGAGAAGCTTTAAATGCATTGCTCAGTACTGCATTTCATCATTATCATAAGGCAGTATTTTTACATCTCCAGCACATCTAGCATTAAAAAAGTACAAACAGGATGAACTCTTCCTCTTGCCCCTTGCTCAGAAGGCACTCTGCATCATTTATATGTTCAAATATGAGTTAAATTAGACCCTTACAAGGATGGTTAAAGAGTTTTTGTCTTCTCCTTCATTCCTGTGCATTTCCATGTCTCTGAAGCCATGTGCCTGGCAAATAAATGAAGATGCTTAATCAGTGACTTCATACCTGTAGCCGGAGGAGTGATGTATTAGACAGAGAAGTGTGGTCAAAATTTACCAAAGGCAGAAGCCATGAACAGTTTTGTCTTGGAGGCAGAACATCTTGCAATGTTTTGTTTCATTAACTTTGGTCCAGTTATAAATTGGTTTTTGAAAACTACATTTGGAAAACTAAAAACACTTGTCAAATGAAAATATTTTCATCTTTCCCCAACCTTTGTTGTGTATATTATTCTGTTTTCAGGATTCTTATGGATTTTTTGGGAAGTCAGTTGAACTGTCAAAGAATGGGTTTCTCTGAAACCTAATTTAACATATAAAAATCCCAATTCTTCAAATATTGCAGTAGGTTCTCTTGTAGTTTTTATTAATGCTTAAAAAAAGAAAACATTTGCTCAGTTGAGGATAGAACATATTTAATGTTGACATTATATCACACTGAATTTACCCAAGTGCCCTTCTATTTGAAAGTTATCAAATGCGAAAGCAGGGACTCAGGTTCCCTAAATGGGGCTGAGCAACAACTTGCCAAAAACCCACAATCAGTCACAGCCAAACTGTTTCCAGTTCAGCACAGCCATAGTCAGACTCCTCAGGCCTGACTGGGCTCACTAAACCAGCAGGAAACTATTCCATGTTGGTTTTCAATCCTTCCTGCTGCATTTGTTTTCTGCTGGCTTAGCGAAAGGACAAGAAGAATCAGATGAGCTGTGGAAAGAAAGGAGAGACCGGTGGCTTTTGGACTTTCTTGGTTCTTGTGGAACCTCACTTTATGTCACCACATGATCTCTGTCATTCATGGGTTGTGCTTTGTCCCAAGGTGTTTTTTTTTTTCCTTTCCTTTAATAGCAGGAACTTTTACTTTCTGAGAGGTGGGGTGGTTTTAACTGAGAAATTAATATAGATCTCACACACTTACACATGTGCTGACATGAAATATCATTCTAGATCCCAAGATTTTTTTTTTCATACTAGAGACAGCTCTGCTGTTATTTCTCTTAGGAAGTAGTCGTACCTAAAGCTTTGAACACAAGCTGAGGCCAGATTTTTCCTAAAAAGGAGGATTATTAATCCTGTATGTGAGCTGGCATATTGGGGTGAGGGAGAATTGAGAGCAGTCTGTTATAACTTGAGGAGCATAGCTGTAAATAATTATAGACAGTTTGTTTTGTGCAACTCATTTCTTCTCATGGTGTTTGCTGCATCTAAGTGTGTTGTGAACATTGATTGCATCATGAAATTGTGTATGCTTTCAGCAAGGAAAGTAGATAACAGATCATGCTTCAAAGTTCATCCTAATGTTTACAACTTGGAGAACAGCATGTCCGCACAGAGAGTCTTCAAATGTGACTGTCAAAACTCACTGCGCATCTTTCCACCCATCATTTCTCATTGGCTGCTGGCTGGTTGGTGCTTTAAGCTCAGCTGTTATGTCCTGCTTTTGATGGTCAGCCCCAACTGAGTAATTTCCAGAGGAAACTCGTGCCCTGCAATTAGCGCTTTGTGTCAGGGTGTGTAACTCACAATGTGTTTGCTTTCTTGTTTTGCAGTTCAGTCCTTCACCTTCACCCCTGCAGGTACTGTCCATTAGTCTGTCTCTTACCTCACCAACATCATTTCAAGCATTAGCTATCAAAGTGTTTATGAACATGTGAGGTATATGAAATACAAGGAGAAATACTCTGGCAGCCTATCTGTGATAAAAATGCAGCATTCATTTTCCTCCTGATTCCAGGGAAGAGTAAAATCTACCACCATTAATGTCACTATAAATCTGCATACTTAACTCTGAAATGCAATTTTAAAAGTAATTTTCAGGACCAGATGCTTGAACTAACTTAACATAAACAGCATTATTCATATATAACTGAATTTTGATTTTAAAGCTCAAACAGTTTAGCAGATCCAAGTGGAGAAATGGAACTTTATTCCACTTTAGCTCTCAGTTAAGTATAGTTTGCCTTACCATGAGGTGTTCAGACCTTCAAGCAATCTAATCACTAACTGATTTATTCATTAACTTCACAGGGTTTTTGAAATTGAAGCATTTGGGGTTTTTTCTTACTACCCAGCTCAGAGCTGCTATCCTAGTTTTCTTATCTTTAAAAATATAGTATACAGTAGACTATTATCATAAGCATGATTAAAGACGTGAAAGATAAACAAAGAGTGACTGAAACAGCAGGTTGCAAACACTTTATTCAACATATGGATAGTCAGGAAAAAATAGAGTATACAATTAATAGTAATAATTAATACAAACAATTAGTGTCTTCTCTCATGCCTAATCTCGAGATATAGAAACTCAATAATAATTGTACCTCAGCTTTAAAGTGTTAAAGGCTGATAAATCCTGGTGTTTTCCAGCAGAAATCTGTCAATTTTTTTGGCTGTTGTTTGGCCCCTCAGTTGCTTTTACCAGAGCTGTCTCCTCATGCTCAGTAGCTGCTTTCTCAACTTTGTTTGTCTTCAGCCACAGCTTGTGTTCAGCTTAGCAGGAAAGAGCAGATGACCAAAGGTGGTGGTGTGTGCCCAGGAGCTCAGGACCTTCTGAGGCAGAAATGTCCTTGTGGAAAAGTTCTGGAGGCTCAGGATTGCTCCTCGAGCTTCCAGGCAGGTTTGGTCAGGTTACTGTAATCTATGGCACAACACATTCCACCCTAAACACTTTACTGCCTTCTCTTTGAGACACAATGTAGAGTCTTTTCCAAAATTAAATAATCCATATTTGCATTTGGTTCCTGTGACTATGCCACTGTCAGCTGTCTTGAACTGTGGTCCATTTTCACTGTTGTGTTTGTAGCCCACATTGGCATGACACAGGGTTGTGCTGGAGCCACAGGGTCTGAGCATGATTTCCTGCTCTTGATCCACATGTGCTGGGCAACTGGGATATATATCAGAGGTACTGCCAAAAATGTTCCTTTTAAAAACCAGTTTTGATGTCTTGTGGACTTTGTAGAATTATTCTATTTCCTGGATTATAATAATTTTTGGAGGAATTGAGAATCTAAGTCCTCCAGTAATCGAGTCCAAAAATTTTTTTTTAATTTAAAAAAGTCTTTTCCTTATGACAGAACATAGTGCATGTTTCTTAGCTTTAAACCTGGAGTTCCATAACAAACATTTATGGAATTAGAGAGTTTGTTAACTCTCTAATGTTTGAATTTGCCCTTAATAATATCGCTCAGAAAGACATACCTATGCTTGTGGAGGTTTGACACTCACAATGCTATGTTGTTCTCTTCAAAGTTATGATTCAGGAACAGTTTGGGTTTAGATACAGTTATTTAGACAGTGGTTCAGAATCTGCTCTGTTGATGAGAGAGCTGTTGATGAATTTTTACTGAAGATGAATTTATCCCAATGTACTCAGATTTTAGAAGGTACACACTTTTTGTTCTGACGCCTGCTTTAAATTCCTTCAGAGTGTTGCAGAACATACAGATTTTACTGTGTGGTAGAGAATTGAATCTATTAGTGTAACAATCATATACCTACTTTATTTCACACTCAGAAAAAATCCCCGGTATTTCTGGTGTGAATATTTTTTGTTTAATTTTTCTTCATCTGAATTTGCCTGTATGTAGAACACAGAGTACTAAAAATAGTTGTTTAGAAGTCCAAATCCGCACAGTTTTATAATTACTTGCTAAAAATATTCTTTTGGGTCATTTGCAGATTATGGATCATTCACTAGGCCCACTTGTTATTTATATTTTGTTATTAGACTCCTAGGATGTGCAATTTCTGCTTTGTGATTAAACCTCTGTAAGGTATGGGAAAAGAGCAAACAGCAAATGTCAGGCAGTTTGTAATGATTTGTGTCGGGGAAGAATAACTGATCCAGTTAAACACTTTTAGCTTTTTGTCTTTGTGAACATTTTCATAAGCACTGATCAATGGCTCCGATGGTCACAAATAAAGTGACATTGATAAACACAGCTAAATATTTTTAGTGATTTTCAGTTGAACTGACTCCAGTAGTTACTGAGCCACAATTCTGTACATCACTGTTCTTCCACTTCCCTTTCCACCATGACTTGCCAGGCCTTGATTCTCAGTAATATCAGTTCTACAAAACATAAAATTTAGCTAATAAGTTTGTTATATTACTGTGAGTAAGTAGTAGTGTCATCATCTGCAGCTGTACAAGGACTATGCATTTTTGTGACCATGACATATTCTCAGCAAAACCAAATCTGGGACAGGGACACTAAACACAACCGTTGTTCCTTTTCAACCATCTCTAATGTGGTGGATGGATTGGTCTCACCTTTGTGAGTTTTTGTGAAAGCTAAAGTACTGCTGCACTGTTTGGGTTGGTTTGTTGGATTGTTTGTTTTGGTTTGGGTTTTTGGGGTTTTTTTTAATACTTATCTTACCTCTGCTTCAAACTTGTTGTGCCAGTACCCACTCACCAGAATATTCAGGTGTTTTACAGTGTCTAGGCCATCAGTCATGCAAAAAAAAGTAAATATGTATTTTAACTTTTGAGTAGGTAAGCTTATTTAGTGGCTAGTGCTCCTTGGGATTAAAGATTTTATGAAACCCAGTAAAAAGAAAACAAATTTGAAACAGAGAATCATGGAATGTTACACATTTTATGTGCAGGTCCTGAAACTGTTAAATGAGGATAAACTATATGACAGAATCATGCAAAGGTAGACAGAAGATTTGATGGAATTTTATGTGCTGATTATCTGTTCTGAGTTAATGCTTATTAAAAGAGGATTAATCTACATTCATATTTGAGGAACAGCTTATCAGTAAAAGGAATGAGACTTGTCTGCCAACATTAAAGTTTTCATTTGCAGTAGGAAAATGTGGCCTACTAGAGATAGGCATACAGAAAGCTTTCTAAAGCTTTCTTGCCTCAGAATGTCGACTTACTATGCATTCATATTTTTCCAGTTCTAGCAGGCATGAAGATTAAGTTTAACCTTGTCAGATAATATTAGTAAATGGTTTTGGTACCTCCTTATATATTTAATAAAAAGCATGTGAAAAGCTCCTTAACATATGCTGTTTTTCATACAAATATATACAGTATAATTTCCTGAAATTTTTATGCATTTAAAATGCACTTTGGATTGTATGTCTGCATTTTTGCAGTCCTTGAAGTATAAGCTAGTGGGGATTCCTTCAAAATCTCTCTATGCAGGGGTTATTTTTTCATCTTCTTTTGAAAACCAATCTCATCCTTGCAGGTCTTCAGCCTTTCTAAGAAAATGCACCAGATGCAAAGACTGCTGAAAGAGCTTTTTTGCTTTCTTGGTGATAAAAAGCAAGGAAGATGGGTGGGTCAGTGATAGGGACATCCTTCCCTTCCTCCTCTTACATTGCCCCTTGAAATTGCTCTGCTGCTTTTTGAAGTGGAGACAGGATGAATAAAGCCAGCTGTCTGTGTGTTTTATTTTTACAGTGACATCTACAAGCCTGCACTGCATTAAGTATGCTCCTATTCAGGCGTTTAGGCTTGTTTTGTAATTGCAGAAATCAAACTGCAGGAAAAAATGCTGACAAAATGTATGGCAGGAGTGATAAACATAGTGCTTTTTTTGGCAGCCTGACCATATCTCGTGTTGTTAGCTGTCTTGCCTTTCACAACATTGATGCTAAAAGAAAGGCACCTTCTCCATCCAACCTCAGGTAGCCCATTTATGGATGGCATCAGGAATATGGGGGTTTTTTGTAGCATCCCAGTGACATGGCCACGCTTTAAGAGGAATTTTGGCAAGCTTAGTTGGTATTCCAATGCCTTTCATGCCAAGCACATTAAATAAATACAATGCTTTCTGGTTTATTTTCTCATTGCAATTGCAACCATGCATGCATTGGAGTACAGGGTGAAGGGTAAACAAAAAAATCTGTTTCCCTTCCTAACTCCATACACATCACATAAACCAGACTCAGTCTTCCCTAGGAAAAACCATGTCATTGCAAGCTGAACTTTTCTTCTAAAGATGATGTGTATGTTGGGAAGGTGGGAGATGATTTAACACAGGAAATTAAAAAGAAAACAAAACAGGAAACAGTTCCTCCCACCAGGACATGCAGAAGAAAAAGGAGCAAATTCTGTGATCCTTGTTTTTTTTCTCAACAATCTCCTATACCACAGCCAACCTGCAGCAATTATGGCTCTGGCAAAGAGATTTGTGTGTCATGTCTTCTTCATGGAGTTCTCATGGCATGCCTGGGAGTTTTTCCACACCTGCCTGCACAGAAAATAAAATGTTTCAGGCAAACATTGCTGAAATCTCCTGCTAGCTCCTTGATCTTAGCTTTGCTTTATAAAGGTACACAGGGATATAAATATTTTGTAGACTACAAATATTGTTGTGGGATTTTTTTCTTCATTTGACATGCACACGTAAAAGCTCACACACCTGTACATGCTATACAAATGACAACAAAATTACCTCAAAATAATTTCTGGTAGATGGTGGTTTAAACAAGAGCATTAATCCCAGCAGTTTTCAGAAAATATGTTTTACTGCAATTCCTTAGATCTGTAAACTTTATTTATAAGGATTGTTATCAAACAAGCCTTTATTTCTCGTTTTTCTTATTTTTTGTCACCTTGACAAAGGCAGAAAGTTGGAGAAATCAAGTATTAAATGTGGAAGAGAAAGGGAGAAAGGAAATATCATCTAATGTATTATTGACCAAGATACTTGGAAACAAAGCCAGGCAGTACCCACATCTTTGCATAATCACAAATGATATGCATAGCACTTCAGATTATTCACTTTTAAGCAACGAGTGGTAGTCATTTGACAGCCTGTTAGATACCACGTGAATGAGAGTAGCATTGCCTCTAAAATTAATTACCCACAGTGTTTTACCATGTCTTGTTTTTCAAAGCAGACCTTTATTTAGTACTTTCCATACTTGCATTTTGATTTTCTTTTCATTAATTGGTTTGATTACACCCTTTCAAAATTCAGCTATTAACCATTCTGATGTGACATATGACTGCAGTGATTTTCTGATATTGGTATTAGTCTGCTGTGCAGTGAAGGGTAATTAATCACCCTACTATTCTTCCAGCAGAGCTTCCAGAGGGGCTGGTTTAGTCCCCTTTGCAGAATGTACACTGTGGAATTACCCTAGGAGTTAATAAAGTAATAAGGATTCTATAAGGTATCAGAAGAGTTTTCCCAGTGGCTTTATGTCATTGCTTATTTTTTTAATGAACACAGAATTTCCATTGGCTGTAATAATTTTGTCTGATTGGAATAGTGTGTAATAGAAAGCCTGATCCTGAGTTAGTGTAGTTTGGACTAATACTTGGAAAATCTTGCAAATACTCTGGGAGCTATAATTTAATAATTGGAGCACCTGTCTTTACAAAGGTAAATAGTCTTTCCAAATGAATGTCTATTTTAAATCAAGCTGGTCACAAACTCTTCCATTCCTCAATGAAATTCAAACCCTCATCCAGTCAGGGGCCTGTAAGGGTGCAGGTGTCCAGGACATTGGTATAATTTAATAGTCTGTCTTATCTATGCCTGACAATAAATAATGGGATACTGCCACTGAGAACCAGAGTAGTCTGTTGGCCTTGATTCAAAATGTTTTTTCAGTGTTTCAGAAAAGATCATCAAATGTTGTCAATTAGCATCTCACCAGTACTGTGGGCTTACCTGTATTGCCCTGAAATGTAATCCTGTTAATAAGATAGGTAAGGGGGAGGCTGTTTTTTGTCAAACACCCATGAATGGAGACATAAAAACAGTTGTCTCCCTCTGATCTTGTCCTTGGCATGCCCCATGGATGGAAGACTGAAAACACTTTTTCTTCCCGGTGACACTGGCATAGATATGCATTTATGTGTGGGTGCTAGTTCTTAAACTGTACTTCTAATGGAAAAGGTGCAGCTGGATGCTTTTTTCCATCCCTTCAGCTGTAATAGAGCTGCCACCTCTTTGTGTTTGTCCTGGGAAATGACATATTTGCGTGGTGACATTATATTACTGCATTACGACATGATGTTATTAACTCGCTGGTGCAATGTCATTATGTACTGAAGCAGAAGCATGCCAAGAAAACAATTTCATCACATGGCTCAGACTTGCAATGCAAAGTCACATGAAGGGGCCTGTGGTGAGTTCAGGCCTTTTGCCCGCGTGGCTGCTTTGCCTTGAGAGGTGTAGAGCAATCAGTAATGTGGTGTCCATCAGCAATGTGCAGTGAAATCCTAAATGAACTGTAGCCCCAATGAGCTTGAGCCTCTTCTTATCATTTCTGTACTGTATTATGGGATGATGCCAAGAGACCTCCGACCTCTGAGGACACTGAGCAGTTTGAATTGTTACTTTTAATTACCACTAATTGATTTTTCCCTGTCTTATATGTGTGTACGTGTGTGTGTATGTTTGTTTTGTTTTGTTTTTTTCCAACCAAACCGCAGTCACCTTCCAAAGAGGAGATGGAGGACTAATGAGCAATGGAAGGTACGTTTCTTTGTATAAAGATCTTTCCACTGTGTTTGTTTTTAAAATAAGGGATCTGAGAAATGGCTATAGGTGATGCACTTGGGCCATATCCCATCACTGGGAAGACTGATAGCACTAGGAGGAGTTAAGTAGCTTACCACAAGGTTTAATGACCTATCTGTTGTGCACTTTGGAAGAAGCAAGCCCAGATGTTTCATATCTCCCAGATGTCCTGGAAGAAATGAATAGTAAATATCACAAAGAATGTGTTCATTTGTTACTGGGATGTTTATTGCATTAATTAGACATTAGCAAATGAAGTTGCTGTTGTTTAAGACTCCTTATTGGCTCCCCCTAAATTGCTGTGAGTGAACAATTACACTTAATCGATCACAAAATAAATGATTCATGGATGATGAATAGGCTGTAGATTGATAGGACTGGATTCCACAACTTTGGCTACTCAATTGAAATTGATAAAAGCTGATAACGGGCCCATATATCCTCATCTATTTTCCCTTTGCCAATATGGAGATTGTAATTAGGCCCTGGTAATAACTTCCAATCTCCTGTTTAATCAATATTTTAGCAAAAAGAGATTAGGCCTAATGAGAGCGAGTAGATGTGGCAAGAAGGCGGCTGGGTCGTCTTATTGCCGTTTCCCTGGAAACCGATGTTTCTCTTAGGGATTGTTCCAGGCAGGGGTCTATAATGCTCAATGATCGGAGATGTTGCTCCAACTTCAGGAGTGCTTTAATAACCCGGGAAAACTGCGGAACTGCGGACGGCTTTTTGTTTTCCTTCAAGAGGAAAGGGCATCCGCAGCGATTGATTTGCTTCCCTTGCTGAACACAAATACAAACAATCCACCTGCCTTGCTGCATTCCTGTTTGTCCTGGGGTGAGAGGGACACGAGTGTGCCTTCCCTTTCACCACACTCCCTGTTTAACGCTGCTCTGGAAGCTGGGAATTACAGGGATGTAAAAAGCCAGGCAGTAATGGCACACAGAGATAGCTGTAGACTTTCCATTAATCCTCCTCGAACCTGTTTGCCTCTAAACCATCCCAGAGTGCTCAAAGAAAGAGTTACCAGCCTGCAGATGACAGGCATGCATTTGGGATGCAAGGGAAGGAAGAAATAGTAGCCCAAAGTCCTGGAAATGGCTGATATGGAGCAATCAGTTTGAGTGATGGCTCCCTCGAGGTGGTAATTTATCATTCAGCCCTGGCATAGGATCCCGTGCTGGTGCTGCCTAACTCCTGTTTCACACAGACAACGGAGTTCATTTGGATTCTGGCACAGTCACCACGGGTGCCTAGTCCCACTTCTACTGACAAAGTTGATTTGTATATAACCTTAATTAACTGTTCAAGGTCTTTAAATCATCAAAGGCTGTACAATTGTAATTTGAAATAAATTAAAGTCTCCTAAACTCTTAGTTACTTATGGCTTTAGAAGAACAGTAATATGCCCTCTTCCATCACTACTTACCTCACAGATATTGTAATTTTTTATATATATATGTATGTATGTATACGTATTTGTATTTGTGTGTATATCTCTTTTTCTTATTCTGCTTCAGTCGACCAGGTCTATTGAATGCCAGTGACCCCAGTTATCCTTGGCTTGCAGACTCTTGGCCTGCCACAAGTCTGCCAGTAAATAACAGCACCAGTGGACCCAATGATCTTGGAAATTTTGGTCGTGGAGGTAGGTTTTCTTTTATTATGTCACCCAAAATCATAAAGTAGGCTTCCATTAGTTAACATCTATGATGACTGCTGTAGAATATTTTTATCATTATAGTTCTTTCTACATGTTTCTTTCTATATTTGATTGAAAATTGACTTTAAAATGTTCCTTTTGCTTTATCTCTTTTTACTTCTTTAAAATGTTGGTCTAGTTGGTAATTTGCCCCACAGTGGTGAGACAGGGTTTGTTTATGATGTCAAGAGAAATGTATTTGTGCCTCAACCTCATTTCCTTTTGTATGGAGGTCAGCAATGTGCTGTGCAGGGCAGTATAGCCAGGGATGGAGAATGTCCATAAGAGCAGAGGAGAACTCTGGAGATGCAGGAAAGATGTTCCTTCAGCAAAAGGACACAAGAACTTGGTTACCGTCACCTTACGCATCCCCTTTTTGCTCTCAGTTTCAACCAGAATCTGTGAAGAAAACCTCAAAGGTCTTAAGCCTTAAACTTTCTTTTTCATTGAAGGAAAGGGTACATAACAGGGAACTATTTAGATCTTTTACAGATTTGTTTCCATTTTGACTTGAGAAAGCACCTTTGGGGAAAGGAGGTAAAGATGTATTGTTACAATGATGAATCTTTAGAGAGGTTATTTCCTTTCAGACATTTAACTAAATGGGAATTTTAAGATGTAGGATTGGGATTTTTAAAATTCATAGTAATATTCACATCTCTCTAATACTTCCTTGGTTTCTGTGATAACACAGGTAATTCTGCATGCTGGTCAGGAGAAGGCTTCCTAATGTAAATGAGTATATAAAAGTTTTAAAGACATAAACAGATAAATAAAAATCAAGAAAACCTATACATCAGAAATGCATTAAAATGCAAGGAAAACCTATAAAACCATCAAGCTGGTAAATATGAAAATAATTCCGTTTTGGACTGTACCAGAATCTGCTTCTGAAGACCATCCCTCATGCTGGTTATACGTTCCCATGAAAAGCCTCTTGCCTGTGGTTTGGCTACTGTGACTTAAAATTACAACAACATGCACTAGATTTATTTTCTGTATAAAAATGTTATGAAGTTCTTGTCAAAGATATTTAAAAGTAAGCAAAAGTTTTGATAATATTTACAAGGCAACTGAATTTCTTCCAGCTTCTTTGTTGTGAGTATCTTGAAAATAAAACCCTTCAGTAATTTTCCATCTTTTCTTAAGCCCACAAAATACAGAAAAATTACCATTTTCTTTTAGAATTTGTCTCTATATGACTGGAATTGGAAACTTTTTTTTTTAATCTTTAGCCTCAATGTGCATGAGGCATAGGTCCAAATTCATGCAAGAGATATAACAGTTACACTTCAAAATTCAGCTGCTTAATTCTACCCATGATCTTTACAGTTGAGCTAGAACTTTTATTCTGGGTGGTTTGAGATCACTTATCCCTATCTGTTTTAGCACTGAGATTAGATGTTTCTGCATTAAAGATGGGTTAGAAGTATTTTAACATGTAGAAATAGAATATTAACTATATGGATAGAACTTGAGCCCCCTTTACTGGTTAAAAGGTCTGTGATAACATTAAAGTTCTGTAAGAATTTAAAAAAGAGTAGGGTGGCATCAGTCACCCTGGAAATTCAGAAGCTGAGGCAGGAAGTCCTAAAATTTCCCTTAAGAGTGAGATCCACTGTCCTGGACAGGCATTTGAGAACAGGGCTGTGAGTGGGGAGCACATATGAGTCTTGGAGTCGTGTAAGGCCACAAAATGGTGTTGCATCTCAAAGGCAGCAAGGAAGAGCTTCCCTGCACAACTATTTCAGCACTGTTTCATTTATCTCAAGAGTTACAAACAAAATTTGGATTTAGTAGAGTTTTGGGGGAAAGTTTCCAATGGGAAATGCATTCTTCATTTTTGGCCTGGAATGTACAGTGTGGTGTTTTTGCAATGACAGCTTGCCAGGAAAATCACACTTGACTTTTGCTTGGTGACTATGGCAATTTGTAAAATCTCTGCTTAATAACTCTTTGAGTGCTTAAATGTGTACATCTCACTGGGGTCAAAAAACGTAATCCATGCTTGTACTGAAAATTCCCAGAATGTCTGGAGAACCTCAGCTTATCAGTAAACATGACTGAAAGTCCTCGGCTGGTGGGCAGCTATGCAACTTCCCTTTCAAGTGTGTGCACATGAATAGTTCTCCATTTTGAAATGACTGTACAGAGATGATACCTCTTCAATTGCCAGAAATATGCTCTAAAAGGCAGATGTATGTCTGAGTACTTCAGAGATGAGCATTTTGCTAGTTTTTACTTCCTTCAAATCCAACACAGACATGTTGAGCTGGATTTACTTCACTTTATACATCAACAACAGAATTTATTTACTAAACTCCAAGCCATTATACTTTGACGGAACCGATTGTGGAAAGGAGAAATGTTCATATTGTGGATGAAATGCAAGAAGGATAGGACTGCTACTTGTCTCTCACATCTCATGCTGTATTTGCACATAGATGCATTTTTGTTTGTGTACTGCCCCTGGCAGGCACATTGCATATGTGCAGATAGTAGCAACATGATTTTGAAATATGCGCTGTATTTTGCATTAATTGTAATTTTTTTGCACTTGAAATTTATCTGCAGATAAAAGTTAATACAATTAATGCCCATTTCCCTGCTGTATGCAGAACCAGATCTTGCTGATAGACCCAAATTTAATCTCTCTTTCTGCAGTGTCTCTGCTGAGCATTTGTTATTGCCATATTTATTGTTAATATTATGTTGCTGCCCTGAGACTGAAGATGTTATTAGGGTCCTTGTTAAAATGTTCACTGTAGCACACCTGAATGCGAAAGAAAATAGTTCTGTGATCTAAATGTTCATCCAGGAAAAAGAACTAAACTAAACTAAACCTGAAAAATATCAATGAAAGTAAACAAAAAAATACCAAATTAGTGTGAGGAGACCATGGTGTCACATCTCATTGCTGGATAAGTCTTTGAGACAGTGAGAGAACAAATGTACATCTTGAGGTTGCACAAAACCCACATCCGAGTTTGGAACTGAGCTTAAACCCTTGAAAGGTTTAAAGAAAGGTGCAAGAATCATCTTTTCTTTCTGGAGCTTAAGGTACTTAAAAATGGCTGTGATCCCTAGAGTGGGATCTGAGCATCCTCACTATGGGAGTATGCATTATCTCAAGTATGATCTAACAGTTGGAACCTGTATCTGCCATCTGGCTGTAGAAAGAAAATGGCATATAAATGAAGGATTTTTTAAAGAAGTACATCCTGGAATTGATTCAACCCTTCAGAGTCTAAATAAATTGTAAAAATAGTAGCATTTGATATATTGACCTCTGAGAGAGCAGGAAGGAGGGTTATCTGCTGAGATGTGGTTCTCCTTGGGACATCATGCCAGTCATCATTAGGTTCTTCACACTTCACTGGTCTCAGTTTCTGGATCTAGTATTCCACCAGTAAAGGTCACTTCAGTGTTTTGTAAGGAGAGAGACTGCCAATCTAACTGATTAAAGATACAAATTGCAGTGTGGGATAGGATTCAAAATATAGAGAAAATTCAGGAGATATTTAGTCAAATATGCTGTAATGGTTTTCAGGCAAATGTACTGGAGTTTTTGAACAAGTTGTTCTCCATTATCAATATAGCGTCACCATTTTGATGGACTGATCACGTAAATCCCTTCAGAATACCAGATTTTCTTTCAGGTATCAGGAAAAACTTGCTTTTGCCAGGTTTTTGGGGTTTTTTTGTCGAAAATAAATGTACTGGCTAATGTCAAGAGGAAAATTAGATAAGCTGATGCAAAAAACTTCAAGAAAATCAAGGTGATGCCCTTAAAAATTACTTTGAGAGTTTTTTCTACATGTTTGCCGGGCAAGTTCCCTCTGTGATTTGTAAATTCTTTCATCATGTCCCTGAAGCCCAGACAGTTTCATTGGTTCTGACACAGAGTGAACGATTGAAAACATTCTTCAGTAGAGAAATACTCCAAACTTCACTTTCACAGTTGAAGGTATGAGGAAAAAAAAAAAAAAAAAAAAAAAAAGATGGTTTTAGGCAGTGAGACGTGAAGGACAAGTGGTAGGCCTGTCACAGCTGCTGATAGCTTGGCCGTGGTTGTACATCATCTTCCCTTCGTTGGCTCATGGACCTGTCTCAGCTGAAATGCAAACGCGCAAAACGACACATTTATTTCTCAGCTTAAACGTCGGTACTTTCAGGCTTCCCGTGCATCAATGATTTGTTTCATTCCACAGATGTGCTGCCACCAGTGCCAGGGCAAGGAGATAAAACTGCCACCATGCTTTCTGATGGGGCCATTTACAGCAGCATCGACTTCACCACCAAAACCAGCTACAACAGCTCCAGCCAAATAACTCAGGCCACGCCATATGCCACTACCCAGATCCTGCATTCCAACAGCATCCACGAGCTGGCTGTCGACTTACCGGATCCACAGTGGAAAAGCTCAATTCAGCAAAAAAATGACCTCATGGGATTTGGTTACTCTCTCCCAGACCAAGGCAAAGGCAACAATGGTAATTACAGCTCTTATTTTCCAGAGCTTTTGTGTACTGTATCATCTGTGCATGAATTAGAAAATTCTTTTTAGCTCTGTGAGACACTGTTTGTGTTGATCTGAACTAATGCTCGCACACCTTGCATGCATGCTGAACCTCACCTGATCACAAAACACATTGCACTGTGCTTTTAATGCTCTTTGTCCTGCGCTAGTCACCAAGCCATCTGCCTTCCATTAGGCTAGGGTAGGTGTACCTTTAAAAATAACCAAATTAAAACTTGCCACCCCACCCCATCTGCCCTTGACTTGCTAACTGCATGTGTCGCATGTGCTTGTGCTGTCGACTAATCCCACGATGCCACTGTGACCTCTGCCGTTTAACCCTTAGCCTTGCTTTACATCCCTGACTACCGGGTGGCTGAGGGACTGGCTAATAGATTGCCACACAACCAGTCACAGGATTTCAGCACCACCAGCTCCCACAACAGCTCCGAAAGGAGTGGCAGCCTCTCAGGTTGGTTCCATCGCCGTGCGCAGGGGAGCGAGGGACGGAGGGGTGTTGGCCAGGGAGGCAGAGCACCTCCCAGGCACCAGTTGAGGATAACCATGAGAGTTGCTGCCCATCAGCAAACAATGCCACATGGGACTCAGCTGGAAAAAAAAAGCCTTCTGCACAACCTGCTTGGAGATAACTGGAAAGTCCTTCAATGTGGTTCTTGTCATCTTGTCATATCCTTTCCCTGACACCATTTCTGGAACAAATATATTTCTGCAACCATCCTCAGTTTATAGGTCTCCCAACACTGAACTTCATGAGGATACTATTATTTTTGTTGAGTTGTTAACAGATCCCCCACTCCCACGAGCTGCTTCTGAATGCTGTTCCTCAGTGAAGCAGCTTGCAAATAGTTGTAGGGCCCTGAAAGGTGACTGGGATTTCAATAAATTGTGCCAAGTCTGCATACAAACAGGATGCAAATTTTATGTGTGCGCTGCATGTTCTATTGGAAACATGATGCATTTTCATCAGATGAAAATGATCCTAGTACATGTGGTTGTGCATTATATCTGTACCTTTTCTCTTAATTTCTTTAATTTTGCTTACTTGTTGCTTATGTAATGTATAGCTGTCTTTTTTTTTTCTCAAGACAAAAACTGAAAAGGCAGCAGTTAAGTTTAAAATCTGTGATTTCACCTAGCTGAAATATGAGAGCACTGAAAGGACTTACTTTTGATATTCAGAATGTACCCACAGCCTTTTGAATTTCCACTTTGAGCTGAAGCAGGCCTCCCACTTACAGACCAAACCTAGAAATGGCTTCTTTATGTCAATTTAAATGGCTATTCAAATTGAATCTTGAGATAAGAAGCCTATAATCATTGGCCCATGACTCAAATAGCCAAATGTGTTTGCAAGTCTTGAGTTCTCAAGGAGGAGCATTAGCTGATTTGACTGAGACCAAAAAATAGGCTTTATGGTACTGTCAGAGAGGTATCTGGAAGCTCAATTCATTAAATACGTGAAGAAAAGTTCTTGTTCCTTGCATGTGAGATATATTGACAAGTAGCTTAGGAAATCAGCTTGCTCCCCAGGCTGCATGAAAATGCAGAAATTGATGTGCTGAGGTACATATATGTCAGGTATCAGAGGATAATATCACACTTTAGATATGTTGACAGCTAAGGCTGCCTAAGAATTTTCTCAGAAAATAGGAAGTGTCACTGGAAGATGCCCATTGATCAAAGGCTGGACTTCCATCAAATGTTTCAAACGCAACGCATTCTGTGCAGTGTTTGTCAGTCAGAAGTGAATTTTCTGATGACACTAGGAAATTTGGGGTTATAGTCAGTCTTTCTATGGCCAGGGCACTCTTGTTGTGACGAAGGCAGCTCACAACTAGATGCCCCAGTGCTCAGATGAGTGTCAGATTATTGGACTGCAGAGTCAGTATTTTGCCCTCCCTTGCCCACTAATTACGCCTTTGATACAGGATAATTATGCTGGTAATGCATGAGAAACTGGGGGAGACCTTCAAATAGGCTGATAATTAGAGCATCACTGGAGTCAGAGACCAGCTTTGATGATGTAGTCCCCATCAGGGTGAGGAGGGATTTGTTCTCTCACTTCCTTGGTTAGTACTTTAACTACTACTTATGATTCTGACTAAGTTTCTGTCTCTCTTACATGAATATCATGAGAATTCCTATCCCACTGTGGAATAGAAAACAGCTAAAACCTCGACTGCTTTATGATGCAGGGAAATTTTGTAGCTATAGTTTGCACAGATTATGTCTGTACTAGGATCAGCAGCCCAACTGGCAGATTCTTCTCCAGCACCTGATTCACCTAGAGATTTAAACAATATAATTGAATTTCAGTGTGAGGAGACATTGAAGCATCAAGCATTGTTGCTATGGGGAAACAAGGCTTTGGTGCATCAGTTTTCAAACACAAATCAGGCTGTCCCACCAGTCTGACAGCAGAGCAACTCTGCCATGGGGACAGAAATCTTCTGCCCAACTGTACAGTGGAGGCTGCTTTCCCTACCAGCAATGACCTTGGAGTTCTCTCATTTCTTCATCTAAACAAGTCCCTTGTCTCTCTGCTTCACTCCTTCTAATATCTCCATTTTCTCTAATTTCTCTCTTTGAAACCCCCCAAATCCACGTGACTCCCATACTAGCACTCCACACATCCAACCTAGATTTTACGAGTCTCCTAAGATTATCAAGATGCTACACTTCCAAAATCTTCCTCTCCACCTCAACTAATCTCTAAACTGAAGTTGTTCTTTGCATTTCTCTTCTCTGTGTATTCCTAGTTTAAATCCTCCTGCAACACAAAAACACATGCATGTGCTTTTCTCCTAAAGCAGCCCCTCCCGCCTTAGTTCTTGTTGGCTCCTACTCCTGCTGACTTTTAAAAAATTTCCCCATGTCCCACAAATTAAAATTCACCTACATCCTTTGCACTGTTCAGTGACCCTATTTCTAACTCCACTCTTTTTGCCTTACCTGTGCTTTGAAAGTTTCATTTTCCCTCTAGAGGGTTCATGTATTTGTTCCTCTATCTCCACTGTCACTGGGGTTTCTTTTCACTGGTCAAAATGTTCTTTCCCTTCTCAAGAAAGCTGCCCTCTCTGCCAGGCTACAAACGGTAGGAAGAGCCTGTTTTCCATCCTAACGGAAGTAATATCAGGTCAGTTCACACATAGTGAATGACAGGATCTTGGCTGGACTTACTATAAATACTCCAAAACAAGGAAGAAAGAGCTTTGGTCTGGAATTGAGTAGTGGAAAACAAAGTCTTGCTTGCGATGTGCTGCCAGCCAGGTCGATTAGAAACATTGCTGGGCTTGTTGCCTGCCTCTAGCAGGCACAACAGGAGGTGAAAAGAAAAGTCTTGGCTACTTCTGAGTCATAGAATCCCGTTTTTCCTCCCTCTCTATTTGTTTCTGTTTTCATCCAGCTGATGTTTGGAGGTAACAGAAGAAAGCCTCCATCTCACAGATAAAAAGTCCCACGATAGGGGCTTGTCTTTGCTCCTAGAATTGCACCTCCTTCTGTGTGCCTAAAGTTAGAGCCATGGCAAAGAGGGCAGTGCCTGCCAGTGCACATTGTGCCACCCTCCCTGATCAGTCAGTTGTGACTTTCTTGATTCATTGATTCATTTTACGTGAGGGTTTTTTTTGGCTGATCCTTATAAATCATCAGGAGATGTCGGTGGGTGAGATGGATTAGACTGTGCTTTCTGCAAGAGGCCAGGGATCAGTGAGAGCAGCTGGGTACCCCACTGAAAAGGCATCTGACAAACCATTCCTCCACCCAACCAAGAGTTTGATAGCCACAACGAAACTCCAAATAATAGATGGATCCCCAAGCAGTCAGGGGATTCAAAATGTTGAGCCGTTCTTCCTCTTCCTGACAAGAAAAAGAAGTCAGGACAAACTGAAAGAAGCAAAGCAAGTGGGATGAGAGCTTTCTCTGTGAGATCACTCTCCCACAAATGGAACTGTCTCAGGAGAAGTGGATGCAAGGACAATAAGAGAAGAGCAGAGGGTTCAACCAAAATGCATTGCACATTTCATTTCTACCTTATCCATTAGAACTGTATATCAGAAATAGAACTTCTTCTCCTTAGTGGCACAAGGTATTTGAATCCTGTGAAACAGTCAGTCCTAAAACATTGCATGTGACTTCCTGCTCTTTTAAAAAAACAGAAATTAGGAAATTCCTATCAACAAAACCCTGTTTCTTTTCTTTTGACAATTTATTCTTGTCTTGAAAGTTCTTGACTCCAGTGACCATTTTTTGGATGGTGTCCTTTATCTCTGTGTTTTCCACAGAAAGTGATTATGCAAAACTGTCTTATAATCACACTGGATTCTGACATTTGAAATAATTTGCTATGTTTCATTATATTTCTTATACAGGAAAACCTGATTTTCCTTGTTTCTGCACTACTGTGGTGCAAATGTACAGAGGTTTAAAAATAAGTGATTTTCAGTAAATACTCGGATTATTTTCCCATCCCATTCTATTATTACTTAAAACCTTGTGGCAGCATTAGCACATTGATGCTGATTCTGCTGAGATATAAATACATCTTCTTTTCTGGGGCATGTGCTCTGGAATCAGAATTCTGTCAAAGAAATGTAAATAACTGGCTTTTTTTCCCCACTTTATAGCTCTAACATTTTATTTTTCTTTTTTGGATTCACAGGTGGCAAAGGAGGGAAAAAGAAGAAGAACAAAAATACTGCCAAGCCCCAGAAAAATAATGGTTCAACCTGGGCCAGTGTTCCCCTCCCACCCCCTCCTGTGCAGCCACTTCCAGGCACAGAGCTGGAGCACTATGGGGTGGATCAGCAAGAAGCAGGGTAATTTTTTTTTCTTTTTCTTTTGAAGAAAAATCTGTGATTTGCAGAAATGAGTCCTTTTCTATTTTTTTTTTAATTTTGCTAAGTGACAATATTATTCTGTTTTGTTTTAAAAAAAAAATAAAGAGAGAAACATTATCCTGTAGATTTATTCAAGGCTGTGGAGGAGGAATGTTTGAATAGCTCCTCTGGATAGTGACTGAAGATGGAAACAAAAGTGACCTTGCTTCATCATCCTGTAGGGCTTCAGTGCTTTCTCATGCTGAGAAGTATCTCACTTCACAGGTAGCTTAATTGAATTCTGGGTTTGCATGCAGCTGATGGGACTCTGAGTGAGTAAGGATGACATAATCTGGTTCTGTGCATTTTTTTGCCACTTTGATGTTTAAAAATATTAGAGCCAACAGAACAAAAAAATCTCCACCAAATTGGATTGATTTTTGAAGATCAACCAATGGATAATAATCTTCTCATCGGCTTTTAGAAGAAATTTCACAGTTGAGGAAGGCATGCCAATTATAGGCTTTTTATTATTATTCAAACAACTTTCAAGTTTCTGAAACCTTCCACATAATTTTGTGTAGCTCAGACTTGTTCTCAAGGACATGGAATCACACAAGAAATGCTAAATGAGAGGAAAGAGACATTTCCTACACAGACAACAATTAAAAAATGCTTTTTATAAAGTGTAATTATGTGATATACCAGGTTATCAAACTCTGGAGGTAAATCAGAGTATATAAAAACATAGTTAGCTTTGGGTAGCTCTGTTGGAGCCTTTGAGAATAATTGTTCTTTCAGGGACAAATTTCTGTCTGTTTCAATACATGGATTAATCAATATCTCCTAAGGATTAAACATTTTTGAGAATACATTGTAATAGCTTTACTGAATAAAAATATTCCAAGTGTTATCTCAATTGTAACTGTGAGTTGATCGTTACTACTTTCATAATTAAAGTTAGAAAAATTCCTTATTGTTCCAGTTTATACCAACTCCTTTGACTCTTAAAATTAGCAATAAATGACTGTTAGTCAGGGAAGTTCTTTTTAAAATTAAGGCCCATTCAGCCTGTATTAGAGTTAGAATTTTGAAATAATGGAAATGAAAACCTTACTGATTGTGAGTTTTGTTTAAATCTCAAGGCAAAAGTTCATATAATCATTGTTTTCTGTATTCTGTTATAAGAGGCTAAAATAAATTTAAAATTGTTTCACCATATAAAAATTTTGTCTTTATCAATTTATATCCTTAAAACACATGTGCAGCCCTTTCACTAAAACAATTATGCAATAGAAGGCAAACCACTTGGATTTTCTTCAGAACAATGAAATAGCGTTAAAGGTAAATGGAAATACCTTATAGAGAAATCTCTTGTGACACAGGGCTTGACTCCTCAGTTGCATAAAGCACCTGTAATTTAGCTGGAAGGAGTGATGTTGGTCACCAAGACAGCGTTGGTTATTTAAGGAGAAGGTAACCACCAGCCTTCAGATTCACAACCATTCAGACTTAGTTTTTCCTCTGATTATGTTTTGAATTACTCTTCTCTGGTTTTTGTAATGTCTCATTAGCAGTGGGGATAGCAGGGCTTGTAACATGCATTTTACCAAACATAGAAAAAATATGAAGGCTTGACTTAGAGTCTCAGTCTGGAGCTACAGTAATTTGCAACCACCTTTGATGAGGACTGAATCTGCAATGCTCAGGCTTTCTCAGGATAGTTCCAATACTAATGGTGCTTCTGTATTTAGGAGTTGATCTTGTGTTTCTGTGCTTTTCACCATTCTAAAAGGGAAACAATCATAGACTGCATTCCTTATGTTGCCTTTAACACTGACATACTGGGTTAAAAAGAAAAAAAAAGCCACATTTTTTAAACTCTTTTGTTCTTCTTGGTTTGTTTTGATTTACTCTACCTGTGACAAGTTCAAAGTGTTTTAATTTTAGAATTAGTTACATGCAGCTGTAATTATATTGTGAATTACAACTGAAAAATGAGCTTCCAGTCAGAAAAACCAAACACATTAATGAAATTCTCACAATATGATACAAAATATGAACGTTTAGGGCAATAAAACAACAAGGGTGGCATCTCTGTGTCTTCATATTACAATTAATTAACACCAAAAAACTCAGAAACACCGGGTTTTGCTTACTAGAGATTAGCACTAATGGCCTTGTAAATACTCATGGACTTCTAAGTTGCAAAAGATAATCCAAAATAGCAAATCATATTTTAAAGAACCCACCTAAATTTAATATATCACATAAAAAATAGACTTAGTTTTCTGTATCATCTTCACAGAGGCACTAAGGTTCGCATTTACCTTCATTTTTCCCTAAGCTGCAGAAGGAAAAGTGAATATCTTAATCCAACTAGCCCTGTTAAATAATGTGGTAGAGCTTTGGGGCTCTCTTAGATTCCTGTTTAACCTCAGCAAAGAGCCTGTTTGTGCCAATTGAGTTTCTCTTTTCCTGTAGTAGCTCCCAAAATGACATGCTCCCTTTTCCACCCTTTTCAGAGAAGATGATTTTGCTTGATTTTATGCAAACTTGACAGTAAAGAAATGCTTGTTTCTTTATTATTTCATTATTTTTTATATTTTATTATTATTATATTTTTATTATTTTAATAAATCATATTATTTATTATTTCGATAATTTTTAGTTTGATTTTTCACCAATAATATGCATTATTTTGACCCAAACCAATAAAGACAGACAGCATATTGTTATCTGGTTATTTCTATTTCTTGCTATTTGTTATGCCTCAAAATGGAATATTAGTTGCTGAATGTCAATATATTTGATACATATTGTCTGTCTTTATGAAAAGTTAAGGAAGTAGTACCTTTTACTTCAAAAAGTCCTTTCTGGTGAGTTCCAGGGATGGAAGCTTCATTTGTTGCAACAATATATGTGAGGAAACACAGTTTTACAGAATGAGCCCTATATCTATTACCTTTATTTTGTATTTGGAAGGAACAAATCCATTAGTGTAATGAATCAGGCTTTTTAATAGAAAAACATTACTATGGAGGTGCTGACAATACAATAAAACTCACTAGAAAAATAGACACTCATGTTTGTTAACCAGAACTTAATAGGGTCTTAATTATAATGGAATTACAATCGGAGGTCGCTAATGAAGTTAAGGCACTTAGATTTCAATAAGGGTACTTGAAAAAAGTTGCATTTTCATCACATTGGATTTACTCAGAAGATAAAAAAGGGCATGGATTTGGCCAGTAATCATTATGGTGGTACCAGATGTTTCTATAACTGTATCACTTATGCCACATAAGTGATAAGTACTTACCATGTAGTCTGTTAGGTTTGCTTTTTTTTTTTTTTTTCTTTTTTT
>VWZU01003154.1:635773-700476 GCA_013397095.1 Sterrhoptilus dennistouni | reverse complement strand
TTTTTTCTTTGTTGGTTTTGGGGGGTTTTTGTTTTAGTTTGTTTTTCTCTAAAGTGTTATTTTGGTTTTTGTGGGGTTATTTTCTAAAGTGAAAGTTAGGGCTTGTGGCTTTTCAGACACCTTACAGTAAGAAGACACAGGTTCCTGAAATCTTGAATCTCAAATGTCCTGAACTTCAGGCTTAGGCTTCTTTCCACTTCAAACAAAATTTGGGTAAAGATAGAGTACTTGTGCAGAAACTTTTCACTAAGAAGCTTCTTTACTAAGAAACCTTTTTGCTATCAAGCTGAACCTTTGGGGATTTGAAGCGAGTAGGGTCAGAAGGCGAGCACATCCAAAGCTCGTTTATTCACCACTGAAAAGTCACCTGGGAGTGTCTTTTTCCCCTGTCCCTTTTAAAGAAGAAGCCATTATAGCAAAGCCTGAGGTTGAGAGAGCAAAAGGAAGTGAGGGAACTGTTGCGCTGCACATTTTTAAGCAGCATGATTTAGGATGGTCCCTTCCAGCCTTAGTTTCAAATGTCCTGAGTAAATGTTGTTTGGAAAGAGGAATTACATCTGGTCATATCTTAATTGTTTGCTAAGGATGAATGTGTATCATGTAACATTTTCTTAAATCTCTGTGTAAGGAAAATGGTAATGATCAATCACTCAACCTCTCCTAGAGACCAGATGTTAAGAACCAGCCTTTATTTTTACTTCTATGCTCATATGTGTTTGTATATTTATGGTTATACCTACATCTATAGAGATTTAAGTTCATACAAGTGTGAATTACCAGATATATTTTCCATGGGCTTTTGGATGATTAAGTCAGGTTGTTTTAGCTGTCCTGAATCTTTGCATTTAAATATAGACTACAGACTTCTGAATAAGGAAAAAGTAGTTTCATTAATTTAAGAAGTCTTTGCGTTTTGCTGAAAATAAATGTTCTGTTCATAATATAGGTTTTGTAACTTCTCCATCTCAGTGTTCCCAGCCTTTTTGTTACCTGGCTTCACACTTGAGAAAATTGACAGTAATTCATTTTTCTCTGGGAAATTGGTAAATCCTTCCTTCCAAATCAGAAGCTTTAAAGGAGTATTTTTAAGCTGGTTTGAGAAATTAACTGTATAGTGCAAAGCATTGCCTGCCTGCATTGCAGAAAAAAAGACCTTGTCAGCAGTCCTTGAAGGTGGAAAGAAGATAAAGTGACTTAGATGATGCTTGGGAAATGGCCTTTAGAGTGTGTGATGGTTTGACAGTGAAGGAGCTTGTCTGGTTGTCTGATTGCTTTTTTAAAAAAAAACAAAAACAAAAAACTGTGTATCCTGAGTTATTTTGGAATGCGCCAGGAGAAATGTGTGCTGATGCTCAAGGGACTGATGCCTGACTGGATGTTTTGAAGATGGGAAAAGTAGACAGTTGAGATTTGAGAGGTGTGATTGTCAGCAGAGCTGTGTACAACTGAAGTTGTGCTCAGATTAGGGAGTTACTCTGGGGAGATAATGCACAGGGAATGACCACAGTCACTAAGGCCTATCCACCTGGAATGATGCCAGAGTCTCTAAGGGACAGCATCCCAGGATGATACTGTAATACAACACCAAACTGAAAGGTCCTCTGATGAGTACAGAGACTGAAAAGAATTGACTTGCTGGCAAAACTTCCATAAGAAGTGGTAATAAAATATAAAGCTTTTGTTTTTAGTCCTGATCAGGTATAGCACCATCTTTACACCTTTTGTATAAGGCAGCAAAAAGCACAAACTCCTACCAGGACACTCTTTATGTCTGAAGAGAGAAGAATTTGGTATTCAAGAGTAGTCCTAGTGGTTAATATTTCCATTTACTTTGGGCAGGTGTGTTGAAAGTGTTCAGAAATGTAGCACTGTCTAGGTAAGTCCCAGTAGAGATTGGGTAGGAGGTGGGGTGCTGGCAGAGCTGTCAACGTGTGCTAATGTACCTTATCAGCTGGTGCTGTGACACAGCATATGCTTGGGGTCAGTGCTGCTGTGACGGGGATGTATTGCACATCAGAGGAGATACCTGTGTGCAGGGTGGGAAGAACAGAATTTATGAGGAAAGTGTGGCTTTTTATTTTAAGCTCCAAACCAGAAACAAAAATGGTAAATTTATAGACAGATAAAGGGGAGGATGGAAGTAAATGGATAATGCTCTTGGGGTCATGGTGTGACTCTTGGGGATGGTGCTGTGCAGGGCCAGGAGTTGGGCTTGGTGATCTTTGTGGGTCCATTTCAACTCAGCTTTTTCTGTGAAATATTCTATGAAATAAGTGCATAAGTGCTACTACATAAAGCTTGCTCTACCTTTTAAGAATGCTGCTATTTTCATGTCCAGGTCAATATTCATTTCCCTACGTTAATGATCCTGGAAGTGTGTTAGTTCATTTTTGTTGTTGATTGTGGTGTAACATTATCTAATCACCATTAACGAATGCGATAATGGGTCAGTAATTTTTCTGTTGCATATCTTGTTCCAGTTGCTTATCAGTTGTGGGAAAAATTAAACTGACTCAGTAAGGACAATGTAAGCAACTACAACCCTATTCCCATTAATTTTTAGAATGCAGACTGTGTCCAAGGTTTCCAACTGCAGCAGGAATCCTGTGTACCCCCTACACCCTCTACTGTGCAGCAGGGAGGAGTTTTGATGCACACTAATTTGTTTGGTTTCTGTTTTAGATATGACAGTGATGGTTGGTGTCCACCTTTGCCAGTTCAGACCTACCTGCATCAGGGCATGGAGGATGAGCTTGAGGAAGATGATGATCGTGTCCCCACACCTCCTGTCCGGGGAGTGGCTTCATCTCCTGCCATCTCCTTTGGGCAGCAGTCGACTGCAACCCTCACGCCTTCCCCACGAGAGGAGATGCAGCCAATGCTTCAAGCTCACCTCGATGAGTTAACAAGGGCTTACCAGTTTGATATAGCAAAGCAGACATGGTAAATGTTTGAAGGGGCCACTTGTGATCAGGGGAAATGAAATACTTGTAATAATAATAATAACAACAGTACATTCTTTTTTGACGTAAATAATGATTTGTGTTCAACAGCATTTCAATTATGTTTCCAAATAAGTAAAATGGAAGAAGAAATAGCAAAACTTGTCAGGCCACAGTTGGAAACACATCCCTATGTGCTTTTTAAATTGTAATACTTGGTAATATGCTAAATTTTTTCTAAAAACATGTAAAAACAATATTTCTCCAAAACTTTGCATGTGCTCAGCTAAGTAGTGAATACTGACCTCCTGACAGCTTTCATACAGTTGAGACCACTCTCTTTTCAGGCTAGCAGAAAACAGGAATTTTTTAGGATTTTCAAGAATAATAAGATCCTTAATTCCTGATCAAAAATAATGACAGTCTCTTGGAATAGCCATGTGGCAGCTTTTACACTGTGTCCCATGAGAATGAAGTATTTGCATCTCTGTACTTTGAACTACCAAGAGAATTTCTCTATAGGAAAAACCCAGGAACAGCAGAAAGCAAGTTGTTAGTATTTACAGGATGCATCTAGTGTTTCAGAGGGCTTTATGCCTCTTTAAAGGAAGAGCAAGCAAATACCACAGTAACATTTCCCCTGCAAAACAAACAGAAGCAATCTCTTCAGGGACTGAAAAAGAACTTGTCAACTGCACCAGGCTGGGGATGTGGTGAAGGTCAGTTGGTTCCTGGATGTTCCCTGAGCAGCAGTTGTCCTTTTACAACTCTTCCACCCAGACAAAGCCCGCGACTCTCGGTGGAGCGGAGCAGAGCTAGTTACTGAATGGCACTCTGCCAGCAGAGGAGCAGCCTTTCTTCCCTGGTAAATAAAGTCAGGGAGCTATTCAGCTTGAGCTCCCATAAATACATCAGGCAGGTAGGCAGGCAGTGCCAACCCAAAGCCAGCTGTTTTCCCTGGGCACCATGGAAGCCTTGGGGCTTGTCTGCAATCTGCACTCAGTCAACAGGGTGGCTCAGTCCCACTGCAGCACCGCGCTGCCAAGCGCCAACCCCAGCCTGCCTGTGGGACAGACCCAAATCCCAGGCAGCAGCTAGACCTGGCCTGTGGATGGTACTGGCTTCTGAGCCAGCACACAGATGCACACCCTGCCAGCACAGGCAGCGGCTGCTGCATTGTGCAGCTGTTACCCTTCCTATGCCCTCCAAAGCGGTCCAGGCATGGATAATGGAGCAGGACGCTGTGCCGAAGCCTCGTGCAGCTGGCAGGAAAGGTCTTGCTCCCTTTTTGGGGAAATGAAAATTGATTGGGAAGTTTCATAATGTGCTTAGGATTATACAGATTTTAATGTTGTTCTTGTGTAAAGTCACAGTAACTGAGCCTGAAACTCTGCAAAAAAAATATTAGAAGGACATAACCTTTTTTCATGCCTTTTGGGTATTGGGCTAAATTCTGAGCATGATTTTTACATACAAGTGATTTTTATGACATGGAATTTTTGTTGTTTGGCTGGATATATATCATGCTAGTCAAAGTTGGTAGAAAGTCCTCCATTGTTTCGATTGGCAAGGAATATTTTTTAGTCTCTTTTTCACAAAGTTAACCTGTCCATTGTAGAGATAGGGGAAAACTAAACAGCAAAATGAGACCTGTCAGATAGGTTACTGTGGGAGTAACAACTGAGAAATACAGAGATCAGCCAACTAGGAATTTAAGAAAGAGCCCATTAGAGATTACTGGAAAAGTACATAATCATTATGGCCTAGATCCAGCAAATCACTTAAGTATACGCTTAACTATGAGTACATGAGAAATTGACTTCAATTGTTCTATCACAAGCTTAACATTAAACATATACTTAAGCATTTTGCTTGATTAGGAGCTAATCACACTGTTTATTGAGGGTTAGTTAGATGGTAATGCCCTTTAGTGCCCCAGTGTTTTGAACACTATGTAGAACACTAAAAACCTGGTGTCCAGGCAGAAGAGTGTTCAATAACTGTTAATCAGAAGGGGGTTGTATGTCAGAAAGGAAACACTTGTTCTGGAAATAAGACTCAGAAGAGGCAATAAGTTAAAACCTGCACTGAGGTGGAGAAAGTTACCAGTGGTACGTAGCGTTTACCATGACATTCTCATATCTGATAGCTTTACATCATGAAAATAAAATTTAAAAAAAGGCTTATTGAATAAAGAGAATTCATTCATGTAGGCAATAATTCAGCACAAAGTTTCCACTGAAAATGTATTATAGCTGGGAGCCAAACAGGTGACAATTGTAATTTCTTCAGTTTTACTGATGTCCAAGCAAGAGACCAGCAGAATCCTGGATCCCATCCAGAATGCTGCCGATTCAAATCAGGTCATGGCCCCTCACATGGAGCCACCCAAGGATTCTCACGTGCCTAAGTTAGCAGTTTCAAGCGTGGTACATGCTCTTGTGCCAAGGCTCCCCTGGCACAGCTTGTTATGTACCTGTTGTGCTGTGGGGAATGCTGCTCTGAAAGCTGATGGTGATCTTTTCTCTCAGAGACCAGGCAAATCCAACTCTGAATCCCATGCTTGCCTTTGGTCATTTAGCTATCTTGTGGCTGCTTTTTTGTCTTCTTTTTTGTTTTACGTGATTGCTGCATGCAGTAATTTCACACATGCCTGCCCTAATACTGCTGCAATTACATCAATTAAACTTCTTGGAATAAAGCAAAATGAAAAGGCCTCGCTGCTGATGCGTTCATTGGACTTGAAAATTTCTTCTGTCCTACTGGCCATTCCCTCCTCTTTAGGGTGACTTTTGCTTCAGGCACTGCATCTCTTTAAGTGGAAGAAGTGGGATTTTACTTTGGTTCAATGTGTGATTTGCAAGGGGGAATATTGGGTGAGACACATATACACTAGGCTGGGATTCAGGATTGTTCTTTTCCGTGGGTTTCCTACCTGATTTTTGTAGCCTCTGTGGCTGGTGCTCTTTATCTGTGAGAAGACAATCCTGAACTTCCCCATCCTAGAGGATTATATCTTTATTCTTTTTATTTAAGACTGGAAAGTGTGCAGGCACTCTGGTGTTAGAAGCTGAGAAGAATAACTTAAATTACTTTTCTCGAGTTTGGCCTAACCAAGCATGCTTTGTAAATTTACTCCAGGACTTGTTCAAAGGCTTGTATTTTATTGACCATGAGCTGCAAAGTGTCATCCATTCTGATAACTTTTCCTGTTTGTTTGTGTAGGCACATCCAAAGCAATACACAACCTCCTCAGGCTCCAGTTCCTCCCCTAGGATACGTATCTGGCAACCTCATTTCAGATTTGGAAACAGATGTTCCAGATGATGACGATGATGAGGATGATCTTGAAGAAGAAACTGTAGAAATCAGTAGGCCACTAAGAGGTCTAGAGCATACTCCAGGCTCCAGTATGGACAATCTAGACAGCTCTGTGACAGGTAACCAAACACAGTGACACCAGCTTGGTACTACCAGTAAAACACGTCACCATTTGGACAATTTCTAAGTGAAAATTTATTCCACTCGATTTCTGTAACATTTAACGTGTTAATACCAAACACTAAAGTTAAAGAAGGATTTGGAAATGCTTTGCTGCAAAATGATAAGGAAATTCATGAATTTTAACAAGCTTTAAAGACTTGAAAGAAAATTCAGTTATATTCTAGCTTTCATGAAAGGTTCATTCTACTAGAGAAGCAAGGCAGTTACATAAAAAGGAGGGGGAAGACTTCAGCTAAGCAATTTTTATTTCATAAATCAGGAACAGCATAAAAATGTTATCTTAAAGCACTTTTAGATATTCTGCTGGGCAAATGCTTTTCTAGATGAACACAAGGAAGTTAAAACACTTCAGAGTAAGTGTAGCTAAATCAGCACAACATTTATTTCTAGAGGAAATACACCATTTATGTAGGAAAATGTGTATTCTGAACCTACTTTGTATTGCTGAATTTAGTAATTGTTCCCTTTTAGAAAATCTGTTTAATAATTCTGACCCTCCTTCCCTCACTTTTTCCTGTCCTTTGCATGCCTACATCATCATCAAAGGGGACCTAGAAAGTCCTGCTATAATAAACTAATGCATGGAATCCAAATGAATTAAATTGCTGTTGGTGAAATGTAGGTAGTGAAAGACATTGATTTTTAGAATCACAGATTTTATATGGACATCATGTCCTTTTTGCCAGCATCAGTGAAGTTCTCTTTCGGTTGAACCAGGGCCTCTGTATAATGTACTGTGTCCATAATGTGAAGGTGTGCTGGAGACCCAAATATCCCCAATGCCACGGTGTTAACAGGTGCTGCCTCAGTTTGTGATCTCAGCAGATGAACACTGATTGTTGGCTTTACCTTAAGGGAGACTTGTTCAGGACAACTTCCTGCCATGGCACTGCTGAATTCCATCTTTGTCTGGACCTTTGAAATTCCAGTGCTTTTGCGCTCATACTTGAGGATTGCTAATCTGAAAACACTGCAGGAATATGACAGTGATGGACCATCAATCATTTTCTTCCTTTCCCTTGTTGAATGAAATAGTGTGTAGCTTAATCCCACCTCCCAGGTTTTCCTTCACACTAGAGCCAGACTGCTTGCCAATCTAATTAAGATTTAAGAATCGTATCTCTGCTGCTGTGATTTGAAATCCAGATGCAACTGAAGGCCAAAGAGTTAAAGTTTAAAATCCCTGAATTGAGAAGGTTAACTTCTTGGTGCATGAGTATGTTAACTCACTCTGCTTGAATTTCTAGTGTAATCTCCTTCAGGCTATAATTCTGCATATTTTTGCATATCTCACTAGTGGCTCAGAATCTTTTCTGTTAGCAATTCACTAAGAATTTTGCACTGGTAAAAGAGCAGTAAATAAATTTTAAAAAAACTGGTTGGTATACATTTTTCATTTGGTATATATTAATATGGCAGTGCTTGTGTATCTGTAAATCAGAAAATGAATGTTTCCACATTTGCATCTTCACCTAATAGTTTGGACCACCCTCCCTAGAGCAAATAAGTAATAGTTGTATTCCTGCTCCAATTTGAAACTTTAGTGCTTATTAAAATTTATACTTTTATGAATAACCTTCAAACTTGTTATAATATTTTAAAATATTTTTTAATTTTTTGAGTGCTCAATGTCTAATTACTGGAGTGTTAAAGGCTTCTTGATATTTTGGAAGAAATAGGGCAGAACTTGATAATGTGGACTGGGAGTATACTTTAGGTGATCTAAATACACTTCCATTCATCACCACCACTAACATTGTGTGGCCTCATCCAGTTGAAAGTTAAGGCTTTTCTTTTGCCTTTTCTTTAACTTGTTTAATTACCAGGTGGATTTGATCCTTGCTCTGGTTCACTGCATGGCAAGGTGTGTGCTGGCACTGCAGGGAAGGAATGTGCAGCTGGAAGGGAAGCAAAATTATAAACTGCCCTTATAGCACTTGGCCAACATTTAGACTGACTTAATTAAGGATTGATAGCCTTACAGAATTGCACCCAGAGTGTTAGCCTAAAGGGTCTGTAAGATGGCAAAATCTCCAAATAGCAAAACTACTTCTGTTTTCCTCAGTTACTATAAGGGAAAATCCTTGATTTTAGAAGAGTTTGTATTGGGCTTGGCTTTTTTCCTAAGGGTGGAAAGAAATTTCCTATTATACTTGGCCAAATTTTGTTTTTCAAAAGAGAATTGTTAATTTTTGTTCATCTGTTTCTGTTAACTCTTCTAGGCTGTGTTTGATGGTGGTAAGGAGTGTAGAGCAAATTGCTTCAGTTGTTCCCAAGCTGTTTCTCATTCTTCAATTTGATTGCTTTTAAAATACCAGAGAACAACTGAATTGTTCTTACTTGTGCTGGGAATATATAAACGACTTCTTTTCACAGAACCTTTGGTGACTTCAGCCAGCATTTTTCTAGAAATTTATAGCTCACGTTTTCACTTCTCTCAACTTACTTGAAAGTGGAGGCAAATGAGAACAGCTGACCCAGATGAGGCAACATTTCTATTCATTCTGAAGTGCCCAGGGAGTTCAGTGTTTGTGAGAAAACTAAATTGACATCCCTTGGTCCAGACTTCCTCCAAACAGAGTTGCTGTGGAGGGAGCAGGGCGAGGTTCCTCACCTTGTAGTGTTAGCAAGCCTCAGCCATGCCTCAAAGATTCCCCCACTTGGACTGAAATGGGCTTTGTTCTTCATGGCTGAGCTGAGAACAAGGATTTCCTGCAGCGCCAAATGTGGGATTCTCCAAGGGGAAGCGCTGGCACTGCGTGAACCAAAGCACAAACTGCTGAATCCCTCTGACACCACAATGCTGCTCCTTTAAACTGTTTAAAAGTCAAGTTGTCTTCCAGGCCCTTGAGTTTTAGTCACAGCTAACTGAAGATTCAGACAAGGATTTAATCTGCACTATTAAACTTTTCTCTTTGCAGGTGGCAGAGACATAATGTTGACATGTATAATAAAATGAAAAGAAAGGAGAAGTGCACAGGAACTGTATCTTAACCTTCTCCAGATATCACAAAGAGAACTCAGGGAGGGAAGTTGAGATTTGCAAGTTTGTGGGATGTAATATGAAATTAAAGCCAAGGTTTTGCTTCATTCCCAGTATGGTTTGTTAGGATATTGAGTCACTGAATCTGCTTTAAAAAAATAGAAAGAAAGAACCAAAAAACACTGGTAAAATTTTTGTTCCCTTAAATTTTAGTTCATAATTATTTAGGGTTATTTTTTGCTTTCAGAGACACATTGAAGTATGTTTTTTCTTTTCCTTATGTTTAATGTTTGCCTTTATAATGAATTGCTGTGCAGAGTTATGGCATGAATGGCCACAAAGAGTCTGTTGCATTATTCCACTTAAATAGACTTAATTAATTGCATATGACGACTGCAGAAGAAATTAATTTGCTTCTCACTGAAATCACTAAGAGCAAGCCTAGGTTTT
Organism: Sterrhoptilus dennistouni; assembly: GCA_013397095.1. Classification (NCBI taxonomy): domain Eukaryota; kingdom Metazoa; phylum Chordata; class Aves; order Passeriformes; family Zosteropidae; genus Sterrhoptilus; species Sterrhoptilus dennistouni. Next base: position 690,597 of record VWZU01003154.1, on the reverse strand, counting down.
TTCAGGTCAAAGTGTTATGGCTTGGGGGCTTTCTTTGCCCTCTCCTTATCTCCTCCTCCTCCTGCAGCACCAGTGAAGCTGGTTGTCAGAGCTGTTGTATATTCAGTCCTGGTGCATTTTGGCTGAGGGAAGAGTTTGACACATTAACTAGCATGGAAATTAGAGCAAGACCTCTTCTACCTCACTGATACAAACTGATATAAACAGAGAGATATTCTTGTAAACAGTGCCTCAACAAATGGACAACTTTTTTCCAGTAGAATTATATAGTTCTGAACTGTAAAAATCTCTGTAGATTGTTTAGGTCAGCAAGGAAGAATATCCCTTATTTGACATGTTTTGGTCTTGATTAAAAGACTCACTGACCACTGTCTGTATGGAAAAAGTTGTTCATTCACTGTGTCTGAGCACAAATGGAATAATTATTGAAAACTGCACAATATCATTCTCATGAGCCATATTTTACCAGAGCAGAGCTCAATATTTGTATTGATTTGTTTAGGGATACCTATTGCAAAAGATTCTATTTTATAAGCAGTTAGACAGATTGCGTTTAATAGGAAGAATGTGCTTCATGGATTAAATATGTGCTCAGAAAATAGGAAACTGCTACTTTTTGTATCTCATAAAAATGGTAATGCAACAATTAGCAGGGTCATATTATAAAGCACAGACTTTACTCTAGCTTAATGGATCTAGGGATATGCATTCATCAGCAACGATAGATTTAGCATAAAATGACATGTAAATGAATTGATGACTGATCATAAATTAATTTTAGTGCTGAAGAAGTAATAGAGACACAGCAAGTTGCCACTTTATCATAGTATTTTACTGCTCAGCAACATTTGAGCAACTACTTAATGTTCTGTGTGCATTTCTTTTCTAACAGCTTGAATAAATTTGAGAGTTTTTTGTGCCTTTCAGCAATATGGAAACCAAAAAAATCTAGAAGGATGGAATGCAAACAGAAATAAATTTGGCTAAGTGACATAAATTCATTTTTCATTAGATGTTTATGAAGGTCATTAATTATCACTGGACCTGTGAAGTGCTGAATATCTACATATGGTTTTCCCTCCTTTTTTTTAGTATTTTCGGCCCAAAAATAAAACTTAGAGGTTTATTCCAGGTGTATGCATTTAAATACATGGGCATTTATGATAGAGGACAGTTAAAAACAAACTCTAGTTTTTGGAAGTGTGATCATATTTGGATTCTGCATTCAAACACTTCTATAATTCTTCCTCATTTTGATGGTATAATGACTATTGCCCCTTCTATTCCATTATCCACCAAATTTCACCAAAATCCAAAATCAGTGGGCATTCCTGCTGTGTAATGACAACAGTGGTCAGACATATCCAAGAGAGGATAATATCTTTCTCCTGTACAAAGGCTAAAGGAATTCTGTGACTGATTTCAGCTGAAGTAGCATCAGTCCCCAGGGACATCACCCACACTTCAGAAACCTAAGCAGTCTATCCCTGTTCCATTTAAAAACTGAAAAGAACCAGGGGCTTAACATTAATATGTGCTGGATGGTCTTGTAAAGGAAAACACATGAAGCAAGCACACAGAGGTTGGTAGATGCGGAAAAGTATCTAATGGAATTCTCAGAAGTGCCAGGTTTGTTGTGAGCAGCTTTTATTTCGCAGGTGCATTCAACTTTCTATTATTACTGTTTTTAAGTAAAGCAACAGTACACTTTACAAAGAAAAATAGCATTTTTATTGCCAGCAAAATGCCACTAAAAGCAGTAGCATGTAGTCTACTGGAAAGCTGGCACCTCTGTTTCCCTCACCTTTCCCTGAGAGCAAAGAAGCTTTCTGTTTGCATTAGCACCAAGAGATATTTTATGGAGCAAGAAAACAGAGTTCAACTTTTCACAGAGCTGATTTTGTTCTGCATAAAGCATTTACTGCTGCTGTCAGCAAGAGTAAAATTTACAGTTGCCAGAAAGCGTAAAAACTCAAATGTGCTCTTGGAAAACACACAGTGAGCTGCATGTAAAGAAGACACTAAAAGCCTGTTTCATCCCATTTCAAAAATGCACAGTTGATCTGAAAGGAATGTCAGCATCTCTTATTCTGCCTTTATTCAGAGAAAAACAAATGTGCATCTGATTTGGAAAGGAAGAGGCCAGTGCATGCCTTTAAACAAGCAGTCCCCACGTGTGCTGTGTTAACATAGCTGTGTGGTGGCCTGAGGTGCCCAGGCTGGGCTCCAGCACTCCCATGCCTCCTGGGCAATATCTACACCTCTGCAGGTCACAGCAAAATGGGATTTACTGCTGCAGCTTTTGCTGGAGAAAAGAAGCTGTTTAAGCAGGGAAACTGAATAGCTCAGGAATAATGTGGAGATTTCGTCTTTAGCTCCCTGGTCACACACAGCTGTGGGTGCTGTGCATGGCTCAGGGTGTTTTGCTGACTTCAGCAGCTGGAAGAAGTTTCTATATAAAAAGTTGCTCCCAGCAACCAGAAGTAACATAGAATGGTTTGGACTAGGAGGGACTTTTAAAGGTCATCTTGTTCCAACCCCCCTACTGTGAACAGGGACACTTTCTACTGTCCCAAGTTGCTCAGAGCCCCATCCAGCCTGGCCTTGAACACTCCCAGGACTGGAACACCTACAGCTTCTCTGGGCGACCTGTTCCAGTGCCTTACCACCCTCACAGTAAAGAATTTCTTCCTTATATATAATCTAAACCTTCTCTCAGTTTGAAAATACTGCTTCTTGTCCTGTCCCTACAGGCCTTATCAGAAAGGCTTTGTAATGACCCCACTCTATGTATTGAAATGCTACAGGAAGATTTCCCCAGAGCCCACTCTTTCCAGGCTGAACAACCCCAGGTGTCCCAGCCTGACTTCACAGAAGAAGGGTTCCAACACTCTGATGGTTGTTGTGGCTCCTCTCTGGACACCCTTGAGCAGGGCCATGTCTACCTTGTGCCAGGGCCCCCAGAAATGGATGCTCAACTCCAGGTGGGGTCATGACATCTCAGTAACACTCATGGCCCTGCAAGAGCAGAGCTTCCAGTGTGACTGGCCCCTCCTAGAACAGCTGGAGGAGGAGAGGGGAAGGAGGAGTGATCCGTAGCCAGAGAACACTATTCCCAGCCTTGCTAATACTTGCTGTCCCTGGGAATGTGGAGAAGTTAAGGAGCAGAGCTTTTTTTATAGGGTAGGCCGTGAAAACTGGCAGTCTGATAATAAAAATCTAGGTAATTTTAGAAAAACTGGCATGTCTGTGAGTGTGTAGAACAACAGCTGTATTCACACACTGTGTTCTTTTGCAGATTTTTAGTGTATTTCATACCTAAAATGAGATATATTTTTTTTTTTTTTTTTGGTTAACAAAGAAAATGAAAAACAGCTACTACACATACCCTGAAAGTGTCACCCCCAAATTACCATGTACATTGCATGTTGTGTAACAGCTGTGGTTAGCAAATGGAAAAGCAATGTGAGCAAATAGAAATTAAAAGTTCTTTTAAAACATCCTTAGTCTCATGGACCATGACACTGAAAACAAAAAGTGCTCTGTATAGGATTTTATATGTCTCTACATAGACAATAGAATATACGACACAAAACCCTTGGGGCCTGAAATTAATAGCACACATGTTAAATTTTTAGCATCTAAGTATCAGCTTTTGATATGTGTAGCTCTAGTTACATTTTTATGTTTCAGCTTGTGCTCACATTCTTTGTGGAATGTGTCCATAAGTGATTGTTTGAAAATGTCCTCAGCTACAGCATTTCATTTTCTTACATCTTCATTAAGTGTTTTATCTGTAGTATCTCTTTTCAGACATCATCAATAACTGCTGCTAAGTGTCTTTGCTCTCCATTCTCTATGATGTCCTACTGCACTTTGATTGTTAGTTCAGAAAATGCCTTCTCAGAGGAAATTCAGTTTTAGCCTTCCCTTGCTGTTATCTGGGCTCCCTCACATCTGTCTGCATCAGGTCGAGTCTGTTTGGAAAATAACAATTTTATGTGTGCTTTTGGCATGCAGAATCAAACTCTGTCACTCTCTGTTGCACTTCACACCCTTTCTGCCTGTCAGACCTCCACAGACCTCTTTGGTTTCTTTTCTTGTATCTTAGGAGTGCACGGGGGTTTTTGTTATTATATCCTGCCACTTCTCTGACATTAAAAGGTTTGGTCACTGCAGCATCACAAAATAATCCATTGTTCTTGGGCCCTGTGGTGCAGCATGCTACTGAATTCCAGGATTCATTTATTGTACTCCTGACCTATTTTTGCACGACATTTTTAATATTTGACACCACCATTAGTTAATTAGCCTATCAATTAGCCAATAAGCAGGTCATTATTGATTTACTACTTAACAATTTTAAACACAGAAATGCTTTCTTGGACATGGATTAAAAAAAAGGTTCTGTACTGGCACACATTTTATGTGCATTTACAGAAATTCAGCTCTGCTAACTGAGTAAAGTTGGGGCCATGATGCAACCCTCCACACGTGTCTTCATGCCTTTGAAAACCAGTTCTCTGCAGATTCTCACAGGTTCACTGGGCTTTTGTTTGTTTGTTTGTTTGGTTTTTTTTCCAACATATAGCTGTTGCTAAAAAGCACATTTCAGGTACTTTGAGATGGGTGTGGTACTATCTCAGAAGAACACACTTTTTCCACACAGCACCATGCAATGCCAGGCAGTAGCTCAGGTCCCAAAAGCACTCTGGTGGCTCTGCACTTGCCTGGGTTCGGTACATCATTTAACAGGGCTGCCCTGTTCCTGGAGCAAAGTACGGGCTGCTGGCCCTTCCCTTTGCCTCCTGCTCCACTGCCTGGTGCAGGATGACCCTGGGACATTTTAGAAGTACAGAATGCCACTATCTCCATTTGAAACCCTGAAAGAAACAGAACTACAGTACTTTGAAAAAAATAATAATTGAACCAAGCAATACCTTGTGAAATTGATGGGTACCTGATGGATGCTTGATTCATGCTTCAGAAAAAATAAAATATAAGTGAAGAGCAAATAAGATTTATCCTTCCTTCTCTATTTTGCTCTTTATAGTTTAGTTATGTCAACATTTCTGTATTTCTTTCACGTGGGTTTTCTGGTATCTGGCTTTCTGACTGCATTTTTATAATGTTCTTATCACCTTCTTCTCCTGCAGTGGTGGTAATCCATAGTTAGAAAATACCATGGGGCCAACACTGGTCTAGAGACTGACTCAGTGTAAAATCAGAGCATATATTTGCTCTGCTCTTGAATCTTAATTATTTCTAACCTTTTAAAAAAGTTATTTTTATCCACTAGAGTGAACTACTTTAGATAAGCTATTTTCAGGCCATTAAAACTGCTCATTTATTTTAAGGTTTTGATTGACAAAATTACATGGTGCCAGTCTTGTTCAGAATAGGTTTTGAAGCCCAGGTGTAACTTTAGCCATATCTACTGAGACTTACATATATGCAGTCCAAAACTAAGACTTGGTTTGGCAAATATCAAACTAGATACTGATTTGTAACAAGTCAAGTCAAACAAAAATAACAAAACCAGATACATTCAATTTAATCACAGGGGAAAAAAGCATTAATTCTCACAAGAATTTACTGTGGAGCCTTTGCATTTGTAGAGAATGTGTATTATTTTGTTTACAGGAGTAAAGCTACATGGAACAAGCTACAAATGAGCAAAAGCTCATGAGCAAAGCAAACCTAGCTCTGATAGTGCTCTGTTGTACCACACTCTGTCAGATACACTCTGGGGTTTGTGTTGAGAAAGGACACGATGAGTGGATCTTTAAGCTACAGATGAATATTTCTCTTCTCTACCAAGCTCTGTCAAATGTATTTTGGGTTTCCTGTTGAGAAAGGACGTGTTAAATGGGTCTTTAAGCTTTAGATGAACAAAGAGTATCAAATGTGCACCACTCACTGGCGCCCTACATTTGTTTTTAGGTTCAATGGTAAATGGCTGGGGTTCCGCGTCTGACGAGGACCGTAACTTTTCTAGCCATAGATCTAGTGTAGGTAGCTCCTCAGATGACTCCATCCTTGCCAGCGGCACTTTTGCACAAGCACTGGTTGCAGCAGCAGATAAAGCTGGGTTTAGGCTGGATGGGACCAGCCTGACAAGAACAGGTTTGTAGACTCAAAGTCGACGCTTTCTGCATGAAGGGTGTCTCTGCCTCTCCTCCTCTCAGTGCATCTCACACTTGTCTAACATGCATGGGATACGTGGGATAAGGTGGATGGAGGTACTTGTATTGGGGTATTTTAAATGAAATCTTGCTTTATGTTTCATTTTTAGTGATTTGGAGTAGTGGATAGCACAAGCTTTTAATCTGCACCTTTGGTCTGCTGCAGTTGCCCTCAGTGCTGACTCTGCTCTGGATTTACTGACACGTGCTCATTTAATATTTTGGTGGAGAGATTACTAATTCTGCCTGATAGCCTTTGATGATTTCATTTTCTGAACAATCTCCTCACAATCTTTCACATTTCCAATGATGAGCATCACATTTAAACTGTAATCTCTATCCATACTCTTCTGTTGCATTTCATCTTGCAAAAGTGTGTTTTTCTGTGAAGTTTTTCTGAGCATGGGGAGAATTTATGTGCTTTGATTGTTAACAATACAAACTGTTTAAAACTTAATTAATAGCTGATTTAAAAAATCCTTAATTCAATAAGTTAATACATTTTGATAATATTTAATTTTAGTTATGCAAACTGAATCTGCCAAGTAAAATGTAACACAGGTAAAGTGGATATTATACTTGAAAACAGCCAATCTTCTGAAATTAATTAATGAAAACTAAATATGTTTGAGTTATTATTTTGAAAGTTTCATATGTTTTATTTCTACTAAAAATATCTAAAGAAATATTATCTTTATTCTGTAAAAAAAGGATACATTTGCATTTCTTTCATCTTGTCAAAATAACAGCAATAAGTAAAAATTCACAAATCTAATAGCAGAGTATGAACTTGGATCATATTTTTTGCTATGCTTTCCTAGCTAATTCTGGATGACAAGTCCCATAATATTTCTATCATTTAAATTTTTTAGATTATTAGTCTGGTATGAAGTCTCTCCTTCAGTAAAACACGCGCATTTAAGGGAAAGTCTCGCATGTTGGGGCTGAAAACTGTAGGCAATAAGTTCAATAACTGTAGGCAAGGACTGCCTTTTAGGAACATTAGGAATAAAGGAAAGAGTTGATGTCAAAGTCCTAAAATCCAGCTTTTTTCAAATCACTGGGACTTTTACCACTGGTTTTGATCAGACATATTCATCCTTAAAAGATTATTTCACCATAGCTGAAGCCCTCAGTTGTTGCCTTCTATAAATGGAAAACTGAGTAAATCGGTCTTATCACTAAAAAAAAACACCCCCCAAAAAAAGACAAAACAAAATAAGAAAACTCTTGTAGACCTTAACTTATCTGGTATGGAGACATCTGGCCAAACTGCAACTTAAAATATACTGTTTTCCTTGAAGAGTCTCGAAGTTCTGAATGAAAGGAGCAAATAAATTCCAACCTTTTTTTTGGTGGTGTTTGCTCCAGTAAAAGTTAATACAAATATTCACCAAAATTACTGTGACTTGCATCAAACCTTTGAGAAATGCAGTTTCCACCACAAACGCACTCATAACAGAAGTAAATGGACACATAAATACAGAGACTTTAGAATAAATACGATTTTTTTTATTGTAGCTGTATGAATGGAAACTAGAAGGAAAGGATGAGAGCCCCCTTGTCAGTTGTATTTTCTTAGCTTGATTAGGTCACAGATGCACTTAAAGTGAGTATGTGTGTAATTCCTCAGACAGACCATTAGAACATAGGGCACAAAAAAGGATCCAGCAGTTGTGGTAGAGACTTTATGATTATTACCCTCTTATTCTCCTAACGATCCAGCAGGCAGAATGGAAATAAAATAAAAATCCACATGTAAACAAACAGCCCTCCCTTCTTTTTCCTGGCAGAGACCTCAGCAAACAGAAGTACCCCCCTGCTCACTGCAGTGTCACTAGAATGTGTCACCTGGCAGGGCAGGGTGGTTGGGTCGGACATCCCTGTTACAGCCCCCAGAGTGCAGCATGCTGTCTGGCAGTGCAGAAGCAGCAGTGTTATCCTGCTCATTGCTCTGAAGGGAGCCTGAAGGTCCTGACTCTTTATTCCTCTGCAGTCTGGACAGTTATTTTCACCCATTTAGAACAGCTGTGAAGTGCTCTCAGCGGTAGGTACTAAAGGAGATGTCCAGCTTGATAGGCTCACGTGGGAATGTTTGATTGCCAAGTGTGATTCCTCTGGTGAATCCAGATGCAGTGTGTCTCTCCTGCCAGACACTTTGATTCCAGTTTCCAGAAGCCATCATGTGACTTGCCACGAAGTTCAAACAGCTTTCCTTTTAAACACTCTTGGGAAATTAAATCAAGAATTAGTGGATTCATCCTTGTCTCCATTTAAACACACTAAATCTGCTGCAGAAAGTCTGACACTGCTCAGCAGTTCTTACTGGAAGGGCTGCATGCAAATACAAGATGCTGTAATCAGTTATTAAGTGCATTGAAAAATGTGCTAAGGGAGTTCTGCACATCATTTCTGTTTGCCCCATGCATGATTTAGGTCAGTGCTATTTATTTAGCCTCATTTTCATGAAGGGATAAAAGAGAATGTTTGGTGCCTGTTTCTTTTTAAAACCAGCATTCTGAATGAATAATCACATTTCTGTAGTCAAAAGAATGTGTGAAGAATCTGCATCCTGCACTCACTAGTTGCACTTACATGTTGTGAGTTTATTTTTGCAAAACAGCTGTGCAGCATGATGTGAGCTGGGATGGAATTTCAGGCTCACATCTGAATTTCTTTGCATTAGGAGTATTTTTTTAAAAAATTTATTTTTAAATGAAATTTTAATATTTTGTATGTGTTCATCTGCTGTGTTATCCTTATCCACAAAAGAAGGGCTTGATCACTTGTCTTTGGCTGCAGCTGTGCCAGCTATAGAGGTTAATGTTCCCAAGTGCTTATTCCTTGCTTTCTCCCAGCTCCAGAATTAGCTGCTTGGGCAGGTGTTCTGTAACCCAATTTCAGTTAAAATGAGCTAGGTTAGTAAAGGCATTGTTGTCAGACTATGTAAATTCAATTGAGCTTTTTGTTTGTTTGTTTGTTTTTTGTAGAGGAGGGTTAGGGGATGCCCAAATGAGGGCTTCAAAGGTGGTAAACTCCAATAGCTGTCAGAGATGTGCAGCTGGGGACAAGCCTGCATGAGAGCATTGCCCTCCTCAGGGTGCACAACAGTCAGAAGGTAGAAGATCAAGCCTAAGACAGTCACGAAATCTATGAGGTCAAACAGTGAGCTATTATCCTAACATGTATGTATTAATGTGAAACAACATGTTAGAGAGATTATGGCTACTTCTTCACCTTGCCCTCTTGGCTCTGAGGATGTTTCAAATAGGATGTTGTGCTGAATATTACTCCCAACTAGACTTTTCTAGATCAGGTTTTATGTGACAGCATGTTGGGGAAGTAAGCACATCTGTTGGAAGGTTTTACTAGAAAACATAACCCACTGCAAGGTAGACCATGGTCTAAGTTAACCCCAGGATAAAAAGACCTCCCTCCTATCATGGGCCCAGTTGACCAGAAAAATAGCAATCACCCATTTTAACACTTTCTATCATCTCTTACACCAGCTGGGTCTAGAACAGCACTGAAAGAGCAGAAATTCGGACTGGCTTATGTGTTTTCCACTGCAGATAGCATTAAAATATGTAAGAATTTTAATTACCAATTCTAAATGAATTCAGATGTTAACATCTCCCAGATTTCACAGGAATGACATACACATGAAAAAAGAAAGTCAAAGATGGTGATTTTAAATTTTCATCAGTTATCATTAACTATTAAGCCTAGTTAACAGAATAAAAATATTGGAATAAGGACCTAAGTGTAGTAAATGAACTGTGCTCTTTAAATTCCAAGACATTTAATCATCTGCTCCATAGAACAGCATCAAAGATATTTCTTTAAGAGAAATCATATAGCTTGAATAGTATATATATATATAGAGATACACAACATATATATGTAGTATGTATGTGTGTATATATACATATATATATATATATACACAGCAGATATAAAAATATATATAAATAAATCCGAGGTCAGAATATGTATTTTAACAAATAAAAGTATAGAAAATAAGCTGGAAAATTTTCACATTTAAATATACCCCCATATTTATTTCTTGAGAAAAGAGAGCCCTTAAGTATGCAGTGCTACAATGCTATATAGCTTGCAAAATCAGTTGTGTTTATCTCACTGGAGTTACTCCAGATTCACAGTGCATATGGGAGCCCCTAAAAATGGGAATCTGGCTCAGGAAACATGGAAGTGGAAGGCAGGAGGAGATAAATTTGATACGATTGCAGAACTGTTTTCCTTCCCTGTTGAAGGCTGAGGAGTTGTTATGACACATCTGCTCAGCACACAGAGCAGGTAGGAGTTACATGGCATACAGTAGTTTTAGCGCAACAGATGGAATAGTTTTAATTATAAAAGTTAAAGACAAAAGAATGCCAAGTTTCTCTACTTCACTTGTTGTATTGTGTCTTAAAGCAGTTGTTGTCAGTGGGGACCTTGAGGGGACACTTGCCTGCCCCTGAGAATTAGACCTGATTTAGTGTTTCGGAGCAGACATTAATAGAGCAGCCCATTTCAAGACAATGACATTTTTTCATCTGGTTTCTCTTTTTTTTCTTTTTTTCTTTAGGCAAAGCTTATTCTTCCTCTCAGAGACCTCGGCCAAGCAGTCCTTTTTCTACTGACAGCAACACCAGTGCAGCTGTCAATCAGGGTCAGAGGCCAAGGCCCACGAAAAAACACAAGGGCGGACGTTTGGAGCAGCCCCCGTTGCCTCATCGCCGGGAGGGAATCACAGACGGTGAGTGCTGGGGCAGGAAAACCTGCTGCAGGCAGGAGTGCCCAGCAGGAGAAGGCAGAGCCATCTTTTCAGGAGTGTGGGTTACAGGCAATTATTGCTTTGGTGGAGTTGGGGTCCCTGGGTTGCCGTGTGAGCAGTGTTGCAGCTCTAGCAGTGTGGGGCTTGCGTGAGTGTGTTCAAGGAGCCTGTCCCCATTGCTGCTCTGAACATGTCCTCATCTCTAAGGGTTTCTCAGATCTCAGTATAAATCCTGTCCCAAAATCACTGCACTGCACATGAGTCGACACTGCAAAATGACCTGAGGGTAATTTTACATTTTAGGGAAGTAGCCCCCACTAGCAGTAGCTGTGTGTCATGAATTCCTAAGGAGATGCAGAGAGCTGCTCCCACAGGACTTGTTTGGTTTGTGCTGGTTTTGACAGACACCCAACAGCTACAGCAACACGTGCCATGTTTTCCCATTATTCTGCCTCACCTCTTGTCTGTGCTGCTTCAGTCCTGGCATCCACTGACCTCAGTGACTCTGTCTCCCTCTTTTACATCTCCACTTCTCTCTTACAACTACTTCCCATCTGGAATTTTCAGGCGTGTCTGTTCTGCTCTTCTAATAATTAATATCAGCTCTGTCTTCCATTTTCTTTGTCTACCCTACTTGAGTCTGGCAAAAGACACTGTTAGTGCTTGTTAGTTTTTGAGGAAGACTGGATGGGAAGGTGGGCAGCTGGCTACCAAAGGGGTTATTGATCCATCTCCTGCTATATGGCTCATTCTCACTGTGATAATTTTTGTCACAGCTTAGAGTAGCTTAGGTTCTGCTCCTATGGATCTGAATTCTTTTAAACATTCATTCCCTCACCTTGTGGATATATTACAGAGGCCTCTCTATTTCACAGATCCATTGAATAGATGTGTCTATGAGAACAGTAACTGGAAAATTATGGATGTCACGTGTAGTGTTGGCCATATTCTTGCTGTACATGTTTTGTTAACCCTTCTGAGTGCCATATCCTGTCACCCTGAGCTTCTTAGGCCACAAATTCTGTGTACATGTGAGTTTGTAGTGCACTCAGTATGGTGGACACTAATCCTCCTGCTTCTAAATACTATTGCTACAGAAGTGTTTTACAATAATGTGGGTGCCAGAAAATTAATGGGGGTCCAGTTCAGGTCATGAGACAGATGGAAGTGGGGATCCTCAGAGAGTGACTCCATCATAAAATTTGGCATTGTTTGAAATTAGTGAAAGAGATCCAATTTTAAGATTCATTTTAAGAGAGGAAACTGGTATTGCCTTTTATTTATCCTTTATAAAATACTGATCTTACCAGAGTTTCTTCCCTATATTTAAATCAGGATACCAATGATACACTAATTCCTTCAACCTCTCAGGCATGGGCAATAACCTTAACAGCTTTCAAGTGCCATTAGATTAATATTTGTCTTTTATAAACCCAGTTAAACTCCTTGCTATTTGTTGCAAAAGATTATAATGTCCTGGAGCAATAGAGGAGCTGTTCCCATCTTGAATTAACACAGGAACAAACAAACAAACACAAATGGTACAGTTTTCCGCTTCAACTCCTACTGAATATGAGTCATTAAAGTGTAATGTCAAGTCTGAGTCATAGTTAAATTTGCAAAAGATCATTTGTCAATTAAGGAAGCTAAAAGTTGCTGCTGCCACCTGCATGTATGTAAACAATTGAATTTAGGAATCTCTGGTGTGCAGAAATTAAAAATGGTAACTGGGTGCTTTCTGTGAAATATTGCAATGAACTTTACAAAAACAGACAATGCCATTATCCTTAAGCTATAGCTAGAAAGAGCAATTGGAGAGCCTTGGATAGGTCCAGAAATTCCAAGTCCTAATCCAGGCCAGTCTATTCAGCCCTGGGTCATCCTGATTCCTGTGAAAAGCATCACTATACATTTTTCTCTGGTTTTTCAGATGTCTCAAATCCAACCCCTTGTAACTGCTTCCTCTTGGATTTCTCTTGTGAGAATATACTGGGTTTGCCAGTTGTTTTCAAATTTCCGAGTTGGATGAGTCCTGGTATCCTGTGTTTTAGTCTCATCACATACCAGATGTCTGTCATTTTCAATTTCCATTGACCAAGAAAGCTCCAGCTTTCTCTGCCCATTCCCATACACATCATGAGTGCTTCCTCCTTGTTAACTGTAGCCATGTGGAACAGTGCAAAAGACCTAAGAAACTGTAATATTTAACACATAGCACACACATCTCGGACAATGTAAGCATTTGAGGATTCAACTTCATGCTTAGTTTTGACAGCAATCCACACAAATCCCCTAAAACCCATTTCCTTCAGCTGCAGGTCAGAAGCCTCTAGAGACTGTCTCTAGATGGAGTCTTCATATTTCTCTTGCTGTACAACTTGTTTTTTCACTTCCACATCCTGAAAGACTGAGGCAACAGCAAATCCACAGAGGAAGAATATGTTATGAATCTCTCAAATGATCAAAACTTCCATTCTGAGCTCACAGTCCACCATAAAAAAACCCCAAACAAACAAACAAAAAACCCAAACAAAAATACAACAACAACCAGGAGGGTTTTAGTGTTAGTGCTCAAGGAATAATTTGTTTTCCTAGAAACAATGCAGTCATGAATTGCAAAACAGTGGAATATGTCATATAGTTTGCAGCATGGTAACTGTGTGACTGAAGTTAAAAGCCCTTCCTTAACTGAGCATAATATGCAAAAAAAAAAAAAAAAAAAAAAAAAAAAAAAAAAAAAAAAAAAAAAATCAAAGAGGAGGCAGAAGGGAAATATGCTTTGGGTTTGAAAAGGAGAACTGGAACATAAGACCTATGTTGCCATGCCTGGCTACTACTACTAACTTCCTACTGTGTATTAAAAAATAATTTTTAATGTTGAGAAAATACTTACTTTCTGCTGGAAAGTGTTTCAGAGGCTTATTAAATGTCACAGTAGTTATCACCCCTAGGAGAAGAAATTGCTGACACGGGTAGAAAGGTGTGTCCTTATAGTTGTAGTTCTTTAACTTGCTGCTTTTTCCAGTTAATGATGAGAGTCTGTGCCAAACCTTGACTGGTGCCTGAATCATTTAGCTGATGCTCTGCCTTCTAAAGAAGGGCTGGAGTAATCCCAGACCAAATATCCATCTCCCCCTTATCAGGCACTCTGCTGTCCTACAGCTCCTCAATCACAATCCCTGCATTACTGAATCAATAAGACCATCACCTCCCCACCAGAGCACTTATGAATTGCCTTGCAGGTTTGATAATCCTGCCATTAGAGGCTTCAAAATGAAAGTCTGGATGACATCCTACTGACCTAGAAAGTTACTAGCTCAGTGCAGGCTTTCAGGTATTTTCCCAACCACCTAAATGATAAATGGGATTTAGATGGAAGTAGGGTGAATCAGTGTTACCACTATGGGTATCCTCACTGAAAATCCCACTGAAGTCCCTACATTTCTAAGTTCATAACTTCTCTGAAGGAATTGACATGATGGAATGATTGACATAGTTGCCTTTATGTGGTAATAAGTCTTCCTGTGAGGATCTGAGATTTCTGACTCAGATGACATCTGTTACCCCTTTAGCAGGTAGGAAAGCCAAGGCAAGGCAAGATTATTCTCAGTGAAGTTAGAGGAAGAAAGTCATGACTCCAGATACTCTTTATATCAACCCAGGAAAGAGCAAAAAATATTTAGTTATTTACTAAGGCACATGCTTTACATTGCAGGATGTAAGTTGCAGAGCAAATAAAAAGCCACGTTTCCAAATGAAGCTCTCTTCCAGCTTCTTTTATTAAAAAGGACAGGTAGGTGTTACTGTGGCTGTCAACCTGAGTAAGGAGGTGAAGAAACAGTTCAGTTGGGTGATGTTTGGCTACAATTAGTAACTGTTTTTACAGATCTTCTCAGACACCTGTAACAAACACACCTGAATAAGTTTGTAGTGAGGCCAGAGCCTATTTATATTAATTCCAAAGTACCTTCAGTTCTTCTAGAATTCTGTGAAGCTTCATTACAAGATAAATTTTATTTTTCTCTTCAACTCATCCATAGGTTTAAAGCACCCAAGGAAATTTACAAACATGTTGTTTCATTTCTATGTATAAGTCAGTTTTGATGCTTGTTTTGCGAATGGATAAAAGCAATAATCAGGTTAACAGTAGATCAACACCATAACTCTACAGTAATTCCAGCTCTAGAACATGCAGTATAGTTTAAGTACAAGCCTTCTTTCCTTTTAAGTATCTAATTAATAACAACTATTAGACAGAAATTTCTGAAGTAGGGTAGTCTGTTTAAAGTTTAATACTGCAATAATTTTAACTATTTTTTTTTCTATGCTACTACTTGAAAAATTTGCTCATATTGAATGGTAAATATTTTATCTGGGAAAATTGCATAGTCCAATGTCATGTTATGGGCTGTGTTTATTGGATTCAATGCATCTCCACAAAGTGCTTATAAATCACAACTTCAGTAATCTCTCTTTCAGATTGCATAAGCAGATGCCAGTGTTGTGGTTCTGTACATTAACTGGTTATGATCGCAATAAAATCAATTATAAGAAATGCCATTTTGGAAGCCAGCACTATAAAGCAATTTTAACATTGGCAAGCTCCCATACCCTCCTGCTTCCACCTACAGTAACTCAAGTGTAGTCATTGTCATGAAAGGTTGCATCTATATTCATAAAGAAAAATTTCTCAAATAAATTAGTGCTGAACATAAAGCATGCACCAAGCTCACTGACAGATTATTAAAAGGCTGCTCTTGCCAGAGGGTGCTTATCTTAATCTGGGGCACAGCACTTCAGCTGTGAGCAAAGGGGCAGGATCATCACTTGATACAACTTTTTTCTCTTGCAAACACAAATAGCCTGCACATCCTCATTTATCTGTCAGAGACAGTGTTGACTGGAATGACATCTCAGCAGCTTTGGAAGCATTTCTGCTCCATATGTGAGGTATAAGTATCACCTCTAACAGCAAGGACATGAAAAACAATTCTGTGTAGCATTATATAAAGCATTATATAAAGCTGGATTACAGACTTTGAAATAAACTCCCTTTGCAGGCCTCCTGACCAATTTATAAAATGAATTTCAGTTGCAGTAGAGGTATAATCATCAGACTTCCCTGCAGGCAAAACAGAGGTTTATTTTTCCATGCCTGTTACTGAGCCAAGTTCAATTCCTTGATAAACCTTCACAACACAGTAAGATAGAAAGGACAAGAAAACAGGTCAGACCCAAATCTACTGTAGGCTAAAAGAGGTTTTTGTGAAGATGTTGTGGCTGCAGAGATTTATTTGGGCTATCCATTGCCCCAAAACACAATTATCAAAAAGTGTTCCTTGTATAAAATGTGTCTATGATAAAGAAGGATTTTCATTATTATACTAAAGGTGCTTCCATTTTCTGGTTTGTTTTTTTTTTTCTTTTAAATAATCTGGACTATCATGAGTCTATCATATAGTTTACATTAAAAAGTTGCATTTAGAATGACAATTATCCTGAGTCTATTATTACCTTGGGTCATGGACTAATAAAAAAGTTCACTTTTGCCCCCACAAATGTGATTAGATGGTTGACCTTCAATTCTACAAGCATCATAGTGCTCCAAGTCACAAACTTGGAAAGGACTGAAGTTGTTAGAGACCAGGCAAGTGTCTTTCCATTAGCTGAAGTTGTGTTTTAATTGGTTATATTTGCAAGACTGCTAAACCTAAGAGTGGCCATCCTCTAGTCTCTGTAGACTAGCTCTTCATTTCGTTGTCTAAAATGCTCACCCGTTGTTCGGTGGCTTCATTTAAACACATTGGTCAGAGAGGTACTGGTGCTTTTTCAATGACTGTTTCACAATCATTTTTTTCCCAATATTTTTAGCATTTTATTAATTTTGGTTAAGTTCTATATTCGCTTTTGAGTTTACACCTTGAGCTTAAAGTGTAGCCCAAAACCAGGATGAAGCAAGCCTCAGTACTGTGAAGGGAAATTGTCAGCTGGCACTGGCCAGTTTTCCACAGCCTTTCTTAAATCCTTGCATTTACTGAACAAAACATCTGGAGTACACCCCACAGAAAATAAATCCCATGCTTGGAAGTGTAAGTCAGGGCTCAGAGTTACAGATTTTTATGGAAGTTAGAAAGAGGTAGAAACACAGCCACAAGAATAAAGAGCTAGCGGAAGTCAAAACCCTTTTCTGATTAACATGAAATTCCCTTCTTTCAAAATGAGCCGATTTAGCGGCTCGTACCGTTTGCAAGGCACTTTACTTTTCAGCTTCAAAACCAGAACTTCTGTTTCAATTAAAAAAAAACCAACCACATCAGTTCACCTGAATGTTATTCACATTTTTTAGATCTTCCACCACCACCCGACCCGCCCCCCGGTCAGGGTTTAAGGCAGCCCGTAGCGCCAGGCCAGCGCGGAGGCTCTGCAGAGAGGAAGGGGAGCTCTCTGGAGAGGCAGCATCCAGCAGCCAACGTAGATGACACAAAGAGCTCTCTGGACCGGCCCGCTAGGACATCACTAGAGTGGCAGCGCCAAGCCCAGGAGTGGATAAGCTCTACAGACCGCCAAGAGGATTTCAGGAAAGCCCAACACAAACAAGCCTTCGGATCAGGTGTGTGCCGAGGCCAGGCAGGCTGTGCCCCTCTGCTGAGGGGTTCTGCAGCTCTAGAACACCAAAGAAAGACTCCAAATATTTAAGAAGGCAAAAAGAATAGAAAAAAGAAGAATAGAGCATAGAAAAAAAAGAATTATTTTCTAATTCTTACTACCTTTTATAAGGTGTTCCAATACGGACTTAACATGATGGGTGAATAGGAGCGACACCTCTCTAATCCCGTTGGGTAACTAGAGAAACAGCAAAACACCACCTGAAGAAGGATTGTTTTGAGAAAGGAGAGTTGTTTGCCAAGATTGTTTTTGAGAAAGGACTTTCTTGAGAAATTTGGGGAAAAGTTAGCAGGTGCTAGTAGGCTAAAAATCTTTCAGACTCAGAAAGACCAGGCCCACAGGGTTCTGTGCCTGGCAGGGCTCTGGGGTCACCTCACTCCTCACTGGTGAGGGGCAGGCTAGAAAATGAGGAAAGGCAAAGTGAAAGGAGAGCTTGTGATCCAGCTATGTTCCCTCCTGCAACAGTGAAATCTCATTAGCACCTGAGTAGGTGCACTCTGCAGTGTTTTGGAAATTAATAATATTCTCAAGTGTAGCGATGGAGAAGATAGGAACAGTTTCAGGCCAGAGGGAAGGAGAGAGATTTTTAGTGTATCTTTTGTTAGATGTATTTATTTTTACATGTAGGGCCATATTTTCCAGTTCTTTCAAGCTGCTTCCAAGTTGGCAGCAGTTTTTTTACATGTCTGCAAGAAGGCTGATCCTTCTGAGCTACTGACATTCCTTTCAGCTGTATTAAAAACCCTCTCTTCTCTTTATTCAAGGATATGACAAAGTAGCATTCATCTCTTTAAGCACAGCAAGACGACAGCACAGGTTTTCACCTTCTTGCAGGACCTGCACCTTGCCCCAGGCTGACTTTAGCACCTAAATGGATTTCAAGTCTGCACAAATGTGCACAGGAGGTGATGCTGGGCTGGAGCTGTATTTCTACAGTGTTCACAGTTTCCCTCTCTCAGCCTGACCTCAAATAAAAGCTGCTGTTTCATCCTAGGGCATTTTCTTTAACCCATTAATCACCTCATCCCAGTGCAGTGCTGATTAGAGTGTTACAAGAGGACAAATAAGATTTAAATAATGAATTATACTGTGTGTGAAGTTTTTTGTAGGGTTACACTGTTTCTTCATTTATGTACGTAGCTCCCGCAATCACACTAGAAGTACTCTTATCATCCATATTTTTCTTGATTTTATTCACCCTTAAAGCTCCTTGTTAATCTCACACACTAATACCATTGACATAATAAAAAAAATAAAATAGTAATGTGCAGAAAGATCTGTCATGGGGACAGGATTTACTGAATAAAGTCCTCCTAGGGAAAATACTGCTACCTGTAATATTTGTAGTAAATATTTTAAATACAATCCTTATTTAAAAATATAACAATAATGGTACTGTTAAAACCCCCTAAAATGTTGGCTGCATAAACAAGTGAGTGGCTGCTCATGTTCTGAAATCACAATGTGAAGTCACTGTTTAAAAATAGTGTGTGAAAGTCATGCTGCTTGGTGAAATGGCAATGTTAATTGCAATTTGGAAGACGTACAAACACATAAAAAAATAGCCCTAATATACCCTACACTTCTTATTTTCTTGGAAATTATTATTAAGGATGCTTCTCTGACCTGCTTAGAAAGAAGTCCTTTCTTTTTCCTCTGCCTCACAAGTATACAAATAGAATTTTTCATTTATTCTATGATGCAGAGCTTACACAGTAGTAAAATTCCCGTCCTGCAGGGTATGCATTTATCTGTCCATAAATAAAGAGAATTTGATCTTGACACGTGCAGTGTCCTACACTGAAGTGGTTAAAGGTTATCCTGTTCTCGTCAAATCCTGGATGCCGAGAGCAAGTGTGTATCCTTTATGCATAAAAAAGGATGCCTCTAGGAGATGTTATGAGTTTATCCTGGTATGAGGAGTTCATAAAGTTTGTGCACAAGATGCGCCAGGGCTTCATATCTCCCTGTCTGCATTCTCATTCCAGCCTCTTGCTCTGCAGCTTTCTTGCTCTGCATGCTTGTCTCTGGTAGATTTAAAAAAGGCTACCCTTGTGTGTGATGCTGGTTTACACCACTAAATTTGGGTGGTTTAATAATATTAATTGTGCTTCTTCCCCTTTCCTTTATTAATGGCATAGTTCTTTGAAAATCCACTCTGTCCTAGTTTTCAATACATTTCCAAAAAGAGTTATTATTAGCTAACAGCTTCCAGAAAATAGATAATTTGCAACTCAGGGGGTTTCATTCAGATGTTACCAAGCTGTGAGTGAAATTTTGAAAGCAAGACCTTTAGTTTGAAGTTGAATAGAATAAAAATACCTAGGTCTGGGATCTCTGTTTCCACTGGTTGCTTTCAGTATAAACAAGATCACTGAGTTCCTGGCAGTGGCTTCATTGTAGTACTGGAGTTAAAGCACATCAAATATGACGTTCTTAGCTCCCCCTCTGATGAAAGCAGTGCTAGATCAGGTTACAATAGTTTTGATAACAGGAAAAGCCTTTTGGTTATTTTCTGAGGTGTAGAAGCGTTGTTACACATACATATCCTGATTTCACAGGGGGTAGAACTAGATCTTCAAATTAATGGGTCAGTATTTCAAAGAGAAAGGCACCAGCGAAGCCTCCCCCTATTCTTTGCTGGCCTGGACATGGGGAACTGTTTGGAGAGTTTAATAAATGTGAGCCCATTCTCAAGACTGGAGACAACTTTTCATGTGCTAGAATGTTGCTAGAATGTTTCATGTGCTAGAAATGCTAGCTTTTATTTTATGTCAAAATTCCTTATTTTATGGATTATGTTTATTTCTGAGGGCACAACAAATAATTTAACATACCATATGCTCTATAATGATAATGCACTTTATATTTATTCATGGTCATTTTTTCTCAATATTTCATTGAACACGAAGGAGGCCTTATCCTGAGTCCACAAGCTAGAAAAACAAATCAATTGACTATATATGTCATCTTCCAACTCTTTTGCAATGCTAGTGACTTTTGTTTTCATCCTTTAAAAATGTACCCAGCTTTCTGCTGAACTGATTTACGCAGCTTGCTTTATTGCTGCCTTAATGCAAACTCTTCCATATTTTAGCCAGCCTTTGGAAACCAGGTTTGCACCTGACTCTATTGTCAGGTCTTGATATATCAAAAAACAAATAACATAATTTAGGAGAGACTGTGGGCTGTTGAAAGCCATTTTACAGTGTCTTTCAAGCCTTTCCTTTTATTTCAGCAAGGATAGCACAAAGCACTGATAATGCCCTTACGTCCTGCAGCACAAATATTCTGGTCCCTTGGGCAGGAGCAGAGGGAGATACTTTGGCAGGGAGAGAAGTCATCTGCCTGCCCTCTTCTGCAACACATTTACCTTAAAAACAGGCTCAGTTCAACAGCAGCTCATGTGGGGAATCGCCACATCCTACTCTCTTGTGGCAAATAATGAAATCCTGAGTTTCTTCCACAAATTTGTTCTCGTTTAGCACTTCTCTAAGTTAATTATGCCTCTTCTGCAGTCTTTGCAAAGGCTTCAAGCTTGCGAATAAAAGTGATTTTATCTCCTCTTTCTTTCCAACCATCCCCACCGACTTTCCCTTCTCTGTTCCTGCCCTCTGTCAAAGAAAGTCCATTTCTCTTCAAAAGGTTGCTTAAGAGTGAAGACAATTAGAAAACCAAAATAAAGAAAACCCTTTTGGCCCAAATTCACTTTGAAAAATGGCAGGATTCAAGCAGTAGAAATCCCACTGATTTCAGAAGGGACAATGCTGTGTTTGAGGTTAGGCATATATACTCATATTCTTTCTTGAATCAAACTATATTTAGCAAGATCTCTTTCTTCAGCTTCTAAGATGGCAAAAGTAGATCATAGACAGCAAAGAAATAAAATAGTGCTTCTGTTTCAGTGTTAAATCAGTGCTGCTGTTATGCTTCTTAGATTTGTATTATTGCAACAATATCTCCAGGAAACTCTAATCAGAAGTGATGTCTTGTTTTACTTCATGCTGTATGAAGACATACAGTCTTATGCCTTGTTGCCATTAATCCTGCTCCTGAAAACAGTTCATTATTACAGGTCTTCACAGAAAGGGAATCCAAGTGGGCAAAAGTAAGCCTTTTGCTCATAATGGAACATGAAACAAGCTGCAGGATTATTTATCCACCTCAAATATTACAACTGCAATATATAATATAATATTTTCCAATGTAATTTAACACCGGCTAAAAAAAATTGTCAGTGTACTTTGCATCATTAGAAATTACTGAGTTGCTGGAAGCTAATTAAATTAGCTGATATTGTAGTTCTTTATCTAAACTGATTGAGGTAATGTTTCCATAATTTAGGCTAAAGAAAAGGAAAAAGCACATTTATGTAGGCTTGAAGCAAATATCTAATCATAGCTTCATTGTTTTGGAAATTGCGTGTTCACCTATTTTTATTAAAGTATCTATGATTCATGATCTCTTATTCATAATGGATCTAGACTTTTTTATAATTAATACAAACTGACTTAGGAGTTCACGAGGAAGCAAGATTTAAATTCATACTGGCTTCTCTGTCCTTGGGATACAACTCTTAGTTGTGTATTTTCTTGGGTAAAATTGTTATGCTATAAAGCAAGACAAAAGAAAGATATGAATTAATATGATGTGCATAAATGAATAGCTTGTTTATTTCTGCTTCTAGGACTTCATTGGCATTTATTTTGCTTTGTTTTGCTTTTCTAGAAGAGGCACTCGTACCATATAGTAAACCCAACTTCCCATCCCCTGGTGGCCACAGCTCTTCAGGAACATCTTCTTCTAAAGGATCAACTGGACCTAGAAAAGGTGAAGTCTTGCGAGGAGGTCACCAACGCAATGCCAGTGACCTTCTCGATATAGGCTATGTGGGATCAAACAGTCAAGGACAGTTTACTGGTGAATTATGTAAGTTTACCTCTAGCTCCAGTTAAAACTCTCAAATATATGAAAAAAAAAATCATAAATCTGTTGTGAAGGGAGTAGGAAGTTGTGTGTGATAATCAGATTAAGCCTTATCCAGAACTTCTTGCCTTCTGAGGAGTATTGCATGTGATGGCAAACAAATGTTGGCCTTCTGTTTCTTGTTTTCGACCAGTTCAAATCTGTATCAGCCATGCCAGAGTTATCTACATGGCACATCTCTCAGTGTGTAATGCTAGTGAAGCATGGGGAAAATTGAGAAGGAATTCTAGTAAATAGAAAATTTTTTTGGCAAAGCATAATGTGCTTGTCTTGGAAATGCCAATGACAGATTTCCTCAGCCTTCTCCATAATTTCCTGTTGCTTGGTAGAAGTATTCTCTTAGATGGAGGTCCTCCTGATTGCATAGCCCAGTTTTTCAGTTTTATATCTCCACTCTTTTCCTCAGCATCTCAGGACAGGGAAATTGTTTTCCAAATTTGTTTTCCATTATCACTCAATATCTATTAAACTTTGTATAAAACCAGGTTGATGCCATATTCGTGCTGGCAGTTCCAGCTGCCCAAAGACTTGACTCTGTTGTTTGAAAAAGTACATCAAAACCCCACCATGCCCAGGCATACTGGTGTGTTTAATAAACTTATTAATGGTAATAAAGGCAGTGGAGCTGTTGGCATGTCTGCATCCTCTTGCTGCAGTCAAACCCTCAGCACCTCCTGGCAGTCACTGCCCCGTAGCTGTTCGAGAGCTAATGGTGAGCCAGGAGCCCTGAAATGTGCACTCTCAGATATGGTGTTGGTAAGTGCTAAATTTTAGCATCCCTTGCTTTTCATCTTAGAAGCAATTAACCCTATTCTCACAGCCTATTGAATATCCATCCTGTGCTGCAGTAATATTGCCATGGGCTTTTTATTTTGTGTGGTTTATTACAACCTCTTTCTCTCTCTTTTGTTTCTCTCTATAGAGTAGTTGAGAAGACACATTGCAAGCTGCTCTGATGGACCATCAGGTCTGAACTCATGGAAGTGATGACACTAAACAGTGCAATGAACATTTTCTTTATTTATGTACTATTAAAAGAACTGTAAATGCAATGTAAAGACACACAGCCACACATATCCCACAGATAATTTACTTGTGTTCTTCTCTTTAATACACCATCCACCTTAAACTATTCCTTGTCAGGAGTATATAAAAAAAGAAAGAAAAAAAGATCACCCTCCAGGATTTAAAAGGATTTCCTTCTGTATATAATTTCTTTTGTTGCATTGCTATGCAAGCTCACCTTCTTTTTAGCTATGTTCATATTCATGTCTGTTTTTACTGGTCTGTTGTACTATATGTGAATTAATAGGCTGTGGTGCCATATATTAACTCTTAATTGTGTAACTTTTATGTTTAAAGTTTGCACTGCAATTTTATTTGGTGATAAGCACAAAACTCTACTCCTCATGACATGAAGAAAAAAAAGAGACTGAATGTGTGAAGTAGGTTTACGTCCTGTAAGCTACTTTGGATAACGCTGTATGTAAAGGAGTATGTTGGGTGGTTTTCCATTGGAGTGTGGAAATGAGAAAGTGACAGGCAAAACTGATGTCAGTGAAGACATCAGAGACAGATTTAAACCTTTTAAAAGCAAGCAATTTAAACCTTTTAAAAGCAAGCAACATAGTTGCTCTTCCTATTTAAGAAGGGGTCAGAAGATGGAAGTGTGAGATTAATGAGTGAAAATGAAAATTAAAGGTAGCATGAGATGGCCTAGACCCTTTCACTAGAATGATACCCTTAGTATCTGCTTTTAGCCATCCCATGCCACTAAGTAAAGGGGAAGAAAAACAGACCTTGCTACAAACAAAAGAACTTAAGGTGTTTCACTAAAGCTGTTTTTATTTTTGCAGTTTTAAAAGAATTATTACTGTTAATTTCTCCAGCCCAAAATGTAGGACAGAGATTTTCCAGGAGAAACAAACCATATAAACACAAGGAATACCTAGTAAGAAGATAAGGATGGAATCTGTTATGAAGACATACTCAGGCTGCTTCCAAAAAACTGAAATTTCAGAGTATCTTAGTTTTTCTTTCCAATACATGTACAGTACAATAGAGGATAAAGCTGCACCACTGAAATTCATGACATTAATTGTTTTGATGCATTCTACACAACCCTTTCTGTTCCATACCTCAAGTCTGCAAGAGCTGAAATTGGATCCACTAAATTTGTAGTAGAAAGTATAGTGTTTGGAAGGAAAGCAATGGTCAAATTATTTTTGGCTTGCATTAAGTATATTTCTGGCAATACAATACATCCAAAAAGTTGGATCTAAGCAAAGGAAATCTTTGACCTGTGTTTTAGTGAGTGGCTTCAAACTCTGCTATGATGAGGAAATAACGCATGTTTATACACTTTTTGAATAAAACAGACTCTGTAAGTGGACATTAATGACAGCATCCTGTCTCTTCATTAATTTTCATGACTTTGTCCAAGTCTTCTTTATCTCTCAAATCTCAGAGAGTAAATTCTCACGCTTTTCTTAGAATATTGTGTGTGGCTAACCCACCCATTACTTTGATGCTTAATTTAAATATCACATCTTACAGCTTATTTCTGTTAGTTATCTGACCATGAACACAAGTTTTCATTGAATACCCTTTTCATATAACCAGTCTATGTTGTTTTATATTTTGCCTTTGATCTCACCAGTATTAAGAACACTTTTTGTCATGGCAGAATTTTTAAAAAGCAAATTACGATGCTAAATGTGTGTTGCTTTTCATTTCATTAACTTGTTCCATGATAAGATAAAACACTACAGCCATCAACTGTAACTCAGCACTATTGAATATTGAAAAATGCTAGTTAACACCCTCATGGTCAAGACGTGTTGTTTAGCAAGTTGCAAACAAAAAAAGTTGAGGAAAAAAAAAGTATGAATTTATTTACATATGTGACCAATGAGTTTATGCCCTTTTCCTGCTTGTTAAAACATTACAGTTAAAAGCATAACTTTAAAAAGTGCAAAAATGTCCAAGTAAGATAAACAATGCAGCATAATTACATGTGCATGGTTTTTATTTTGATATTACCATATGAAGAGAAGACTATTCAGCATACAATTCAAATTCAATTCTCTGGAAAATGTTTAACTGTTTAACTCAGTCACCAATAGTTGTTTTTTCCCCTATTTAATTCAAAAGCTTGTGCTGAGCTTTGGTGGAACACCTTACTCACTCTGTTCTGTTCAAAATTCAGTATCATTAGAGGTTGATAAAGCCATTCCAATTACTTTCAAATATGTGTTTTATCTCTTCCACTGGAAAGTAAATGTGTGTCAGTATTAAAGCTGTTCAGTACCATGATATTCACTAACTTGTCCATCTGCTTCTGTACATTTTTGTTCATTAATAATTTGCTTACAATATTACATAAGGTGTTGTTGTGTATGGCAAAGTGTCTCCATTATCTTACGGGTGATGTCTCTTCTTTTTTTTTCTCTCTCTCTTTTCTATACAGTGTACTTCCAATGAACCACAGTACATATTTTTTAAAATGCCATTTAATTTACTATTTTAAAAGAA
The DNA here is from genome assembly GCA_013397095.1 of Sterrhoptilus dennistouni. Classification (NCBI taxonomy): domain Eukaryota; kingdom Metazoa; phylum Chordata; class Aves; order Passeriformes; family Zosteropidae; genus Sterrhoptilus; species Sterrhoptilus dennistouni. The sequence goes on along the minus strand of VWZU01003154.1, from coordinate 664,446 downwards.
GTATTCTTCTTTTTTTAAAAAAAATGAAAACATTTATTGTGAATAATGTGTTTAAAGAAAAGGGATGTTGTGGCAGCACTTAGAATTGTTTTTTAATTTGTTTTTTTTTAAACTGTTTATTGGCTACAGTTTGTTCACGAAAAAGTATGACCTCTTAATGTGTTTCATTGGTATTGTTAGTGCAGCAAAGTTTAATTGGCATAAGAAGTTGGTTAATAGTACTGTTGAAGTGTGTATTGTATATTTACTGGGGAAAAAATAAAACATATTCACATTTCAAATCTATGTTAAAAGACCTTGAGTAAGGAGTCAATATGTGAAAACCCAAACAGGGAAAATCAGGCAATAATAACATAGACTGAGCTATAATCATCACTGTCCACTTACAGGTGACAAGGTACATTTTAAACCCTGTTTTTTAAACTAAGCTACGAGCCAGTGGTAAACATTGCCTGTCCTAGGGGTTTGTGTTTAATGTCCTGTCTCCACTGGAACAGTTGTAGCACTGTAATTACACAAATACAGCTTTTCCAGTGAATATTCTGCTCAGAGCTGTGTTCTCTCACTGTGGGGGCACAGCTGGCTCTGCTGAAGCAGTGGATATGTCAACCCTCTGACCTGGGGTTTGCTGCTGGTGGAGCTACTGCCAACCCAGTACAGAATACCCCAAAACCTAGGTGCTAGGATAGGTGCAAGGTCAATTTTTCTCCATCTTTACACTAAATACATGCTCAATTTTAAATGCAGGAGGGCTGAAGGACCAAATAATGAATTGTTCCATGTGCTTCAGTGGTGTATTGCTGTATGGGCAGCCATTTAGTGATGCAAGGAACAGACATGTCCTTTTTGGATATTTCTTCCTCTTCTTTTTTTTTTTTCTTTATTACTCAAGTACATCTCCAAGTCAGTAAACCTTTAGAATACCTTTTGGTTGTCACCTGAAATGCAGCAGAAACACCATTCCTTGGGAAAAGTACTAAAGATAAGGTGCATGGAATGTTTTTAAGTATATTAATTTAACTACACACCAGTGCAAAAGGAAGACACGACTGTTTGAAATAATTATATGCTGGTTTAGGCATGTCTCAGCCCAGGCATTGCCAGCCACGAGAAGAGGTGTGTACTGAGGCTGAGAAAAGAGTCCTCACAACTGAAAGAGGAAAGGGAATAGGGTTGGGGGAGATTTTGGCAGGAACTTTTATTTAAAAAAAAAAAAAAAAAAGTTACAGGCAGCTCCTTTGGCTTGTCTAAAATTTATGCAGTTTGGGGTTTTTTTTATGGTTAATGGCCTTGTGGAGTTTCAGCAGGGGAACTAGAAAGGAAAAAATTGACCTTCTTTTGTAAAGGCTGGGGGGTACTTGTTTGCTAAGGGAGGATTTTTTAATTTCATTTTTAATTTTTTAACATGTGTTTTGTGTTCCATCTATCTGGAACACATTAGCTAAAAAAATAAATTGTTTTTGAAAACCATGTGGGCAGCGGACAATTCATATAGGAGGCACATTCAAATGGCAGGAAAAAGGGAAAAATTAATACTGAAATAAGGAACACATACTGGTTTAGAAACAGCCAAGTCCGCCACAGCTTCACATGCGATTTTGAACAGTACAGTAATATGTATAAACTTGATTGCTTTTGGTTTCCATACAAGAACAAATCACCCAAAGTCCACAGGAGGCCTGGCTCCTCGGGACACTAAATCTGGTGCTTTGTTTTAAACGTGTGGTTGATCCAACCTGGTAAGAGTGGAGAATGCTTGGGGCAGTACGAGCCCCCGCCCTGGCTGCTCACAGCCCAGGAAGGCTACAGCAGAGAAGCCCTCCTGGCTTTCGGCTCAGTGGGTTTCAGTGGATCCCAGCTAGGTCAGCATGCAGAGGAAGGTCACTTCTCTGAGGATGGAGTTTTCAGGGCAGGGAAGGTCTCCAGTGCAGCGGCACCACGGTGGTTTGCACTGAGCTCACTTAGGTGGGCGTGTCTCACATTTTGGGACTGCCCTCCCCAGCTCTTTCTCAGTGCTCTCCTTGATGTGGTCTGTGCACCCAGTGCTGATGCTGTTCCCTGGATCTGAGGTGTCTGGCATGGGGGCTGCAAGAGCAGGAGAGCCATAGAGGGGCTCTGCGTGCCCTGAGTGGCTGGATACATTGATAAATGCTTTATTAATTCAGGGGGAACAGGGACACAGGAGAGCAGTGGCACCAAACTCCTGCTCTGCTGTGTCTGGCTTGTTCCCTGCTTCTCTTCAGGACTGAGCTCTTTCCTGCCAACACTCCTCCACCCAAATTAACAGGTACAACTCACAGACATCTCGTGGGACGCACAGGAGATGTAGGGCCATGCCTACGTGCACAGGGGACTGGTTATTTGGGGAGAAGTAGCTCTGAGTTCCACAGCTGGTGTGAGGACTAGATTCCTCTTTAGCCTGACTTTTATTTAACTATGTAGCTAAATCCAGGAAGAACTGAGCAGAAAACAAGTTCCTAGAGCAGAGCTCAGCATTGCAGCATCTTTTCTGGTGTGTGGCTCCTTATTCAGTCTGTTGTAGGCAGCCCTGAATTCACTGCTGAGTTCTCACCACATACTGAGGGCTCAGATGGCTTATGCTGATGTCCAGGCAAGTGAGGTGGTTCCTCTTGCTTTAGCAGAGTGGGAAAAAAAAAAAAACCAAAAAACAAAACCAAACAAAACCCAAAAACCGCCAAAATTTAAACCTTTCACTTTAACACAAAACTTTTAAAACAGTGCTCATTCTAGAAAACAGCATTTCAGGTGTATGTTTGGCAATTTTTTTTCTTTTTATCGGTATTTTGTTTAAGCTACCATTGAAATGATCCATTTGTTTTCTTCAGAGCTGTAACACTGTCCCTGCACCCCCCTCCCCACCCCTGCATTTTCCAGTACTTATCTTTCATCTGTAAAGAAGTTATAGTAGAGAATAATGACATTTGTGTACTTACATTGTTCTAACTTTAAGCAACAAGGTGCACAGTTGCATTCAGTTCAATTGATCAAACCAGATGGGCACAAAATATTTGTGGGGTTTTTTTTTTCTAAAAAGGCCTGCTACTATTTGTGCTGATATTTGTTCCCCATTTATGCTGATCAGTGCATCTTTTGCCTTCAAGGATGCCATTAGTAATTCTCCTTTGTGTTCGAAAGCAGGAATCCATTGTGCAGCACTTGGAGAGCCACTCGGATGCAGGTAAAGATATAACAGCTTGAGCAAGTGCTAATTAGAACCAATTAAAGTTAATTGACCTCCTTTGGCAGTAAAATGCATAATAGAACTTGCTCTGTCCTTGCAAAATGGAGATCTTGCCTCTAAGCATAAGAGTGAAGCAGGGTTTCCTGTAGCAGCCCGTAGTAATTATGCGGGTATAACAACCAGGAAGCTGCTTGCTACAATTTGTTCTAATAACTGAGCTCTACTGTATCAGGGCAGCACAATAAAAGTGAGATTTCTGCTCCAGTCTATTTAAAAACCTAATTTTTACAGAGCAAATGAGCATCCCAAGGTACCGATACTAATCTCTAGGAATGAGTTGGCAGAAAAATAGAGTCCCTTTTATAGGTAAGTAATGGTGTGAGCATAAAAAAAAAGGCAGTTTCACGCCTGCTGGTTGGAAATAGCCCTGATGCTCAGAGGTTGCATCTGCCCTGGGCAGTGGGGGAAGCTCTGGCAGGCCTGCACTGGTGCTTTGTTTGGCTGAAGGAACTGCCCACAGGTCAGTGGGGCTCCCTGCTGAACCTTGCCCTGAGTTTGCCTTCTGCAGACTTCTGTTGGAAAAGGGGCACTGGCATCCATCCAGCTGAGGTTTGTGCTGCTGCAGGACTACACCACTGCCAGGGGCAACGCTGTAGACATGGTCAGAGGTACCCAAATTAAAAGAGAGAAGGAGCAGGGGGAAGAATGAAGGGTAGGAAATGGAAAATTGTGTGAATTCAAAAGCATCAGTGGTGGGTGCTAAACTGTACATCGCTGTGAAAAGTTGAAAAGCCATTTTTATTAGTAAACCAGAATTGATCCAGTTTCCATGACCATGCTTTGATGACTTTTTGCTTGGCAGGAACTGAATGCGACTGATTTTGCTGCTAACTTGGCCTTACTATGAACAGCAATAAAGGTGTTAGTCAGGTGGGGACTTTGATGTGACCAGTAACATCACTCTCCCTTCAGGGAATGTTCTGTGCTGGCTTGTTAATGAATTTCTTTCCTAATGAGTATCATTAAAAACCCTTTGATTAGCTATTTGTGTGAATGCCCTTCCTTTTTCCTCCAAGCTGCTGCTTGCACTGAGTGGCAGCAGGATTTTGCCCTAGGGCAGAAAGCGTGCAGCTCTATTCCTCACCTCATCAATACAAGTCTGAGACAAACAGCAACAAGGAAAGAGGGTGAAAAGAAAAATAAGGAAAAATTTAAAAAACAGACCTCACAGATGAGTGGAAGTTATTTTCTACACGTGTACAACCTGAGCAGGCACCAGCATTCAGATGGGACTGTCATTAGGGGAAATGAAGAGCAATAGGTGGTGACGTTGAAGCATGCAACAATAATTTACATACACCTCGAGTGCCAATAGGCAGAGAAACAAATAAAGCTATAACCTGGGGAAAGGGAATGCCAGAGAATAAATGGACCGCAACGAGCAAACAAAAAATGCCGTGTCATAAAATGTAGCAAAAAGCCTGGAAAACAAAATTAAAAACAAAACAAGGCATTTCAGATCCAAGGCACCTTAATGAGATATTGATGGCACAGAAATTGCCTACTCCTATGCGAGACAAAGGAAGACTGAGAAACACAAAAACAATTAGGAAACAGATTTGGCCATCTAAGGTTTAATAAAAAGAGATGTGGCATAGCAGGGTACAATTAATCACCAATTGCCTGAAACACTTTCCCAAGCTACTGCAGACCTGTCTCCCCTGCTCCCAATCTTAAAACGACAGTCACCCAATCCACTTTGTATTTAAAATAAACCTCTGCCACTCCTTTCCCAGTCCCTCAAACCTCCCAATGAATTGCAGACACTGATGAATAAGTATTTTGTATTTACTCTGGTGTCATGGACTTCAAACTACCTTCAGTCTACCCACCCCCTTCTTCCTTCTCTTTTCCCACCAGGCATAAACTTCATCTGCATATTTTCCACCTTATTCTTAGACATATAATGAGGCTTTTCTATTTTTGTCTTTCTTTGCCCAGAAAGCTGTCTTAGCCACGTCACATTCAGGGATGTATAAAAGTTCACTTCATATTAGAGCTCTGTGAGGTTTAAGTTTAAACTAGGTCACTGGGTGCCTTTAGAGCATTTGTAACTAAGGGAGAGCCACTGATGGATGAGCCCTGATTTGAGTGGCTCAGCCTTGTATCCAGAACCTGAGAAATCCAGGGGAATGGTCACAGCTGCAGAGAGATTTTGGCCGTGTGTCACAACCTGTGTCTGCTGTGCCACACGTGATTCCCTGCATCAGAGTGAGCACAGAAATGCACCTTAAAACAGCTGGAACAGAAAGTCATTCTAAACTGTGCTGACCTGCAAGTAGATCGTGGGTCTGGTGAAATCTGTGAAAAAATTTTAATCTTTCCTTTAATCGAGATGGAGGATCAGTTTCCATCATGTATGAGCAGATTTTTGCCCATCAAAGGACTGCCTTTCTGCTCTGTGCACTTTCCAGCCCTGAGACATTCAAACACATTCTGATTGTCTCTACACGAATGTTTGGGTACATTAAAAACCCATTTCCAAACATGGGGCTTTGAATTCCCTTCTGTCATAGTCCATATGTTCTTTTAGATCTTGGGAGGGTTACCCAAGCCCCAAATGTTTTCACAAACACTTATCACTAAGAATATTCAAAGAATAACCCGTTTTTATATTCTCATATACTTTGCCGTCTCCTCCAGAGCCATGAAAGAGAACAGATATGAATTTCAGCTTTTGATTGCTGATATGTTACACTTCTGATTTCATGGAGGGATTTAGGAGGCACAATTTTCATAGAAACTGATGTCAATTACTTAACTGGAAACTTAACAGTAAAAGTACTAGACCTCTGAGATCTGGTAAATACCCTTGTACTCTAGCTGAGAATTAAAATCTTTCAGTACTTGTACAACTACTTATTGCTTAATTAATTGGATCATAGAATTACAGCATTTGGTAATATTTCTGGAAGAGTTTTCTGGGTGAAGAAACTTTACTTTGAAACTGAGTTGGTCTGATCAGAAACTCCTTCTTGGACCAGTATATGGAATTTTGTGAGACAAGTGCATCTCACATGCCTTTACAACAGTAGCAGCACTCTCGGGAAAAAAAGAAAAAAGAGAAAAAATAATTGAAAAGAATAATTAAAAAAATAAAAGGTAAAAAAAAGTTTTTAAAAAAGTAAAATCCAGGTAAACTCAACACCCTTTAGTGAATACATGTCATAAGCCAGGAAATGTTTGTTTTGGCAGCGATGTCTTTGTGCCTGCCCTGGCACCTCACTGGTGACACTCAGAGCTGGAGCAGCCATGGGAGTGGAGGGCAAGGAGAAGAAAAGGACATGCAGTATTTCAACAATAGTTTTCAGTACAAAAAATAACTTTTTATTTTCCTAGACAGTTCTGTAGCACATTGTGGATCTCGTACAGAGAAATTGTTTTGCCCACAGCCCATTCTCTTTCTTTAGATTTGGATGAATTTAAATACTTGCTGAGAAAAGAAAAATTTCAGAAACAAACCCCTTATGTTAAAAACCAAAACAATGTGGGTCTGTTCTCAGTGCAGCTCTCTGACTATCAATATTAGGATCTGTTAGTTAATTGATTATCATTTGTAAACTCTTCCCAGTGCTGACATAAATAATGACAGAATGCTTCTAATTGGTCCCAGGGAACAAAAAAGAGACACGAAATTTTCCCTTTTTTTTTTTTAATGGTAAATAGATGCTTTTTTCCCTCTACTACTCAATATTTTCATTGTAGTCTTAAGGGTGTTTTGAAGCACCTTATGCTGTTCACTTCCTTAAATCCGTTTATTAAACTGAGCGTTGTTGAGCATGAGGCTGACATTTGGTTGTTCTCACGCAGTTTCTAATAGCTGCAGGGTGCTCATTTTTGGAAGCAGTTTTATGATGCTACAGAATGTCTTCTCTGCTTTTGCTGGCACACATCATGCCATAGAGCTGGAGCTGGAGCTGTCAGGACAGCTAGTGTCTCTATTTAGCAGACCATTGTTTGTCATCGAACAGATATTCTTGGAGTTTTTTCAACTATAGCATTGTTGCCAATGGTTAAAATATCAAAGCTTCATAAATGACTGTGCACAGGAAGATGAATCCAGCTGGCAAACTTTCTACTTTTACGGTTTTTGTAGAAGTCATCAACAGGCGAGCCAATAATTTTCACTCTCTGATGAAGCCTTCATTAGGGAGCATCTGAAACCTTGCTGTAATGTGGATGACTTTGACATTATATCTACAGTTAAGTGCTTGCACATCTAGTAGCACTCATACAATGAGAATTAAGCACCACAAAGAGCCTCTGAAAACAGAGCAACTAAATTTTCCTCTTCATTTATACAGTGTACATTAGGGAGGTTCTCTCATGTTATTTACAATGTCTTTGTCAGATTCTTTTTTAATTTCCAGGTATATAAAACCTGCCAAATGTCACCACTTGTAGCTATCAGCTCTGAATAAACACAATCTACAAGGAATGTGAGTCAGGTTGGGCACAAAAAAGAGTAGGGAATGAACAATTCTGTAATGAAGAACTGCAAAGGAAGGACAAGTTAGCTCTAGACACTTTCTGTGTTTGTCAGATTTAATTTGAGGTTTTGTCTGTGCACACAATCAGGAACACTTGTCACAGGTGCTCGAGACATGCAAAGAACAACTACAGTGAATAATAATGTTATTGTGCTATAATGGTGTCATATCACCTGAAGCAGCCATGCTCTTGTTTCATCCTTCTTCAGCATGGATTTTTGTGTTCTGAAATAAAATTTTTCTCTTTGGTCCTGTTTTTTTTTTTTTTTTTTTTTAAAAAAAAATTTTTTTTTTTGTTCTTTTTTTTTTTTTTTTTTTTTTTTTTTTTTTTTTTGTCTTCTACTTCTCTGCAATAGACTCAGGTTGATCTTACTTGGGGTGCATCCAGTTATCAGCACAATCCTGCTGATAAAGCACTCCTGGATGGCTGCACTGAAGAAAGAAACATAAACAAATAACAACTGGCCAGTGATAGTAAAAGAAGCTCTATCTCCTGCTTCTCTTTATAGAACTTGAACTTTTGTCAATTTTCACATCTCTTCAGAAAGGAATTTCTTATTCAGAAAAACAAATAAAGTTTTCCTTCTGAGAAATAGTTTGATCCAGGCATTAATTCACTGCCAGATGGGGTCTGATCCTTATCCTTTCCTACACTTTTAGCAGCATCTTACCTGCAACAGTCCCAAACAATAAAGTGGGGTTGGCTCAGAGTGCAATGTCTATCTCATCCTGCTCATACAAACCACCTGGACCTGCCTTACTCATATAAATCATTTTCACACCACTGTTCTTAAATTTATTATTTCCTACCATCTGGAATATAGCATTTTAATGTATGCTGGCTGAAGGATAAATAAATTCTTAATTTTATTATCCTCAGTTTTCCTTTTTGGTTTGTTTTTTATTTTTTAAAGATACAATTTTGTTCTTTGATCCCGCTCTACTTCTTTGCTGTTTACTTAAGGAAAATCAGAGCCTAATGTTCACCCAGAGCAGACTAATTTACAGGTTTTTTGCCCCTATGTACCTGTTAAGATACCTGTTGCCACTTTTACAGGTGTATCTGCTTTATGTTCAGATGTCCTTTCCTCCAGGTAACTTGTGTGGTGTGAAAAGTCCTGGCCAAATAAAATTCTGATTTTGAGAAGCTTTTACACATCTCCTAGGCAAGCCTATCTCCCTTTGTGCTATGTTGTATTTACCAAGTGCCACACAGCCATGAACGGTTTCACATTTTCTCTTCTGAAATTTTGCTTCAAGTCCAAAAGTTCTACCAGGGAATTCAATAAACAGCCTCAGCCTCTCTGAGCATGGATCCTTACAGCCCATAAGGGATTTGGGATGGCTTGAGTTCAGCACAGCTAGTTAGGGAGAGACAGAACATGGCCAGCATCCTCACTCAGCTGTAGTCATAAATCATCATACAACCTGGCATTGACAAATTGATCCTGGCCTGGAGCATTCAGGAGCTTTGTGAGAAACCTGGCCAGGGCAGGGGCTCAAGCATTAGCAGCAGGTATCCTGGGATATGCTTTCAAACTTCTGTATGGAGGGGGATATGTAAACAATTTGCTTTGTAGGCAAATTTCCAGGAGAATCTATTGAAAATTTAAATTTCTCTTCAATTACTTTTCCTGGAATTTCCTTCCAGTTCAGCTGCTATCTCTGTTGTCCAAAGGAGCAGGAGCAAGGTGGATCTCTGGTGATAATCAGGCTCGTCTGTCAGCACTGATATGAGAAAAAGGGATGGCCAGTTGCAATTGAGTGCACCAAAGCTGACTGTGAAAGGGTAACCAGCTCATCGAACTTTGCTGAAAATGATGAGGCTTTGGGGTGGCAGTTCAGGCTGCTGGTAGTTGGAAAACTGTTCTAATCCGAGGCTGAGTGGCTGTCACATATGGTAAATTTCCACAGAGACTGACAATAAGCTGAGAATTAATGACCTGCTAATTTCAAGACTGATGTCTCTAGAATTTTTTTCCCCGAGATTTTTGCCTTATCCCCTCTCTCCCCCTCACCAGTCTCACCCTTTCCTTTATACAAATTCCGTATCTCCCAAGCAGCCATTGCAGCACTTTTCTCTTCATGTGCCTGTGTGTGTACAAAAAAGTTTAACCTGAATGATACAAGGAGGTATTTTGGTATCTCAATCTACCAGCAAGTGATTGGCACAACTGGAGGGCTGGGGGCCTCAGCCCCAGTAAGCTGTTCTGTGAGAAAATGGCATCAACTTTGTCCCTAAGAACACATTTCTTATTAATTAGTGTCATTGAAATGATGGTTTCTGAACATTTTAATGTTTCTGCTAGCTGCCAATCTCTATTTGTTCACTTTAGCTTTCCCCCAGATTCTTTATGATGTCTTCTACTCTTCTCTTTCATGGCAGTTTTTCCTTCTTTTTCTAATTTTATGGTTTTGCTTTTACCATTCTGCCTGCCCTCTACTAACCTTCTTCTCTGCTTTATCTAGGATTTCCAACTCTTATCCTACTCTCCAACACCAGCCTTCCCACCATCTAATTTTCCAAGATTATGCCTTCCTCCATCTGCATTGCTAATGTGAAATTCACTGCTTTAAATATGTCATTCTAATACATGAACAGCTAAATCTCTGAGCATGCACAGAGAAACTAGATGTCTTCAGAAAAATGAGAATCAAATTCACTTGACTGCTAATGCGACTGATAGCCCTGTTTTATCATCTCCATGATTTCTGCTTGCTACAGAACCCTAAAGGATTTTTTTTACACCTTGTATGTAGGTGTAAACCATAGGAGAGGAATTAAAACATTGCTAAAAACATACCAGTTCTTAAAAAAGTCTTGCAGGAAAACATCAATCTTTTTGAGGGGTGGGGGGCAGAGCATGCTGGTAATGCCTATTTCTTTTTTGTAATCTCCATGGTGCTGTTACAGAGAGATATAGAATTGCTTACAGTCCTATTGGCTGGGGAGTGTAAGATGTGAGTACAGTAAAACAGTATTCTTTTTCCTCATTAAAGTATTATGAGTCCACTTTGACATAAAATCCATAAAACATATGGATTTGGGGAACTCTGAATCATTAATAACACAATGGCTTTTTTTGTGGAATAAATATAAGGGAGAGATGAAGTGGAAATTAAATGTAATTGAAAAGGAAGTGAATTTTTGCTAAGATAATATACTTTACCAGTATGGTTTAGTCTACTGGTTTTAGGGGGGACTGAGAGGCTATCAGGGTGTTGGAAACAAGGAAGTTGGATCTCCTTCTCTTTGTCCCATATGCCAGATCTTTCTTCTTCACTCCCACTGCCTCCCCTTCGAGATCCTGTGGGGGTTGTGCCATTTGGCATAAGTTATGGAAATGTTTCCTATTCTGATTTTTGCTGCTTGGATGCTGAAAGGTAAAGACTCCTTGGTGCAAAGATAAACAAAATCAATCACAGCAGAGAGATGCTGTGTTCTAATTTTCCCTTTTCCAGCATGAGATAATGGTTTCTGTGTAGACTGGAACCACAAAATCACATTGACAGTTTCTGGGATGATCTTGTCCTCTGGCACTGCTGGCTGGGAACACAGAGATTTCACAAGCAAATCTTCATTTCCACGAGTTATTTAGGTAATCTGCTAAAACTTTTTATATAAGTAGGTAATGGGATTTTTTTTATTATTGTTTTCTTGAGAGTTGCACTGCTGAACTTGAAGACTGGATGGATTTGTTGTTGGTATTTGTTGTTACATCAATTGCCTTATTCCTACCCTTCTGAAAAGTCCAGTATTTCAGATGTGTTGCTGCAAATTGCTGGGCAAGTGTTGTCTATTGACACCAAACTGGTGAAATGGCAGGTGAATTGTTGCACAGAGTAGATCACAGACTGGCAGCACTGTATGGAAGGCTGGCAGAGTTACAGAAGTAGCCAGCTGATATTCACAGCATCATTTACCAGTAACAGATGGGATCAGGTTAAACTGGGTACCTCAAACTGGTTTTGGTCAAGGTTATACCATGAATGAATACCAAGTCATGAAGATAAAAAAATATTATATTAGTAAAAATACTTTATTACTTATCAAAAGCATGCATTCTATCTAATACATATCTGAAAAATATAATATATGAATACACCAGCATTTTACAAAGATTCAAAGCTAAAGTATGCAACAGAAATTGTTGCTCTCTGTTGCTCTGCTGTCAAGATTATAACTAACAAAAACACAAGGAAAAGAGCCCTCACAACCTGAGTAAAATTTATATTTTAGCAGGTTTCATGAACGAGTAAAGCAATCCATGGATGTGCAAATTATACAATTACCTATTAAATGAAAAAATAAATACCAGAGGTTTTGGGGGAACATCATGTTTGGTGCCATTGTCTGATAAATCTGGTTTAAAATGTAAAAGGATTTAAAGAGATCATTACTTAGGCTAGGATTAGTAATAAATAAGCAAAAGCTTTTTTCCTAAAGCCCTAGGTGAACAATGGCACTTGAAAATGAAACACTGGCAGGATGCCCATCTCCTCTGGGAAAAGATGGGAGAGCCAGCAGTTCCTCTTTGTAAGCAAACAGCCCACAGAGCACCAGCATCTTCCCGGTGCATTAAGAGCGTGTCAACAGGGCACACTTTTTGTGTGGTTTTGTGATTACCTGTTTAATCATAAGTGATGGTTAAATTCAGAGGCAAATACAGGGCTGCTGAGTTTTTTCCATCTGCTCTTTGAGGGTCATATGTTTGCATCTAAGCTCATTTTTCCCTCATCTGTGTGTATTTGGTTTTGGTTTCTTAATTTCCTCTTCCCGATGTGTCTCGCAAGAATGAAAATACTGAAATGAGACCACAGACTTTAAGAACTGATTTTTCTCCCACGTGTTTTTAATTTTTTTAAATATATATCTTACTGGAACCAGACACATTCCAGCATAAATACACACACACACAGAGGGCAGAATTTTCCTACTGCAGTAGTTCTGGCACAGGACACTTGCACAGCTCCTCATAATGATCTACCTGAGTGAATGGGGTGAGGAGGATTCACACATTATAAAAAATACATGATGCCAAATTCAGCATTTTGAGTATGAGATATTTAATATTAGGAAAATATTCTCTACTGAGAGTCACAGGAAGAGGTTGCCCATAGGAGTTGTGGATGCCCCACCCCTGGAAGTGTTCAAGGCCAGATTGGATGGGGCTCTGAGCAAACCTGGTCTGGTGGAAGCTGCCTTGACCGTGGCAGGGGAATTGGGACTAGATGGTCTTTAAGGTCCCTTCCAACCCAAACCCTTCTATGATTCTAGGATTCTATGAAATGGGGAAAAAGCTGATCATCCTGTGATTTTTGGCATAATGTCATTTAGATTGTCACTTCTATCCATAAGTCCAGGTTATGTTTTTGTGCAGAAGGGAGATTTTAAGATCATGTGTTTAAGTTTTTAGTGAAAACAGCTGAAAGGCTGTTTGATCCACCTCTTTAAAAAGATCAGTGGCACCATAGCATGTATAAACATGGCAGCAAATTCCTGGAATTCATTCATGTGGAATACAAACAGCCCTGTTTCACCAGAGTATGTTACTGGCATTTAGACCCCATGAAATTGGTGGCATCGCTTGCACCCATCATCTGTTATTTATGCCTGGTACTATTTAAAAGAAAAAAACACTTGAGAGCTTAAAAGACCAGCTCCCTCAGGGAACTGAACACCAGAGAAAGGAGCCTCACTACTCCACAGTTCCTGCAGGCACCCAAGAGCCTGAGGAAGACAATGGCACATGGTTTTCAGCAGCCCTTTGGGCCAGAGTGGACTGGAAACAGCAACAAGAGGAGTTCATTCCATCGTCTCTAAGGATTGTAAGGCAGGAGGAGCTGGTTTGTCCTGGCCTGGCTAACCCATCATCCTGGGAAAAAGACTGGCTGTGCTCAGGTCAGGAGTGAGTCTGAGGGGAAGGACCCTCCTAGGCATGGGTCCCACACAGAGTGTGTTGGCAAAAACCCTTTGATTCTTCTCAGAGGAGGAACTCTCTGGTTTCTTCTGTGGAAATCTGAGCCACAGCTTTCAACCTTGTTCAGCTTTTCAAGAAAAAAGTGGGTTTGTTTCCACTTCCTGCAGGATTCAGAGCATCTGCTGGTGCTGTAAGATCACCTCTACAATACAAAGAAGTATTGCTGTAATTCTTGGGATCTGGTTTGGGGAAAGGCTGCATTTATTTCTACACAGCAAAGGTCCTTGGGAGGCTCATGCTTGTGACTTGCATACAAAAGAGGGGATATGCTACCTTAGTGTAAAAGTGGCTTGTACTGAGCACCTGCTCTGGGCACATCAGCATGGGAGCTGCACCCAGGACCAGCAATTCCCTGTCCTCAGGGCTAAGTGATGCAGAACAGTTGTGTTTGTGCTGCCCTGCCCCAGCCTCCCACAGAGCCTGCTGACTGCTCTGCTTGGCTGCCCCTGCTATCTCCACAGTGCTCAAACCTAATTGTTTTCTGCAGGTTTCTCCTTGAGTTTACAGTGTCTGAAATACAGTGAGAATCCTGCTGTACTATGGATGCCTTCATAGCCCAAAACTGAGGTAGTTCATGGGAGCCACGGGACCTGCAAGGCAGCAGAAACACTTGGGACAGTGGTGAGAAAGTGTGTTTGGTTCAGTGGGAATTTTGTGTATATTGCTTAACCCTGATATAGAACAGAGTAGCAATACATTTAGATTATCCCTACAGCAAAAACAAAAACAACAACAACAACAACAACAACAAAATCCCAACAGTTTTCAACCTCCTTGAAGTCTAAATGCATCTTTTTCTAAATTTCTAGCGACAGATGGGAGGCTGTGTTACCCTCCTGGCTCTGAGAGGGCCTCTGAGGGTGTCCAGGCTCTGCAGAAATAAGGCTCTGAGTAACCTCAGAGGGGTGTCTGGCTCTGCAATAACAGTCTGAATGCAGCAGTGCTTTGGCCACCATTGCTCCTGTTTTTCCCCAAAATTGCTCCTATTTTTAAGCTGTCAATTTACAGACTTAGACCACGCTGGCTTTGTAATGGATACAGATACTCCCCAAGCAGATAATGTTTTCAGATAGGAGATCTCATCCAGTTTCTGAGCCTGGTGCACCTGGGTAATACCAGCGTGACAATGCATAACAGCAGATTTTGGATTACCCTTAATAACTTCTTCTGTAACTGGGTGCTTTAGCTGCCCCAAACCAAGGAACAAGCACAGGGCTTTTTGCACTTCATGAAAATGGGTAGATCTCTTTTTTGTGTGTGTGTATGTGTGTGGCATGTTTCTAGTTTCTATGGAAGAAGTCAGTGGAATGCTGCTATTATGCTCATGGAAACACATTTATATTTTCCACATACATCTGGTCCTATGGATTAAGAGAAAGTTTTAACATATTATTTTTTTTCTGTTAAATTCAAACAGTTAGTTATTTGCTGTATGGTTGGTAGTTTGTTTTGTATTTTTTTTAATGGAGCAGAATAATTTCTGTATTTATATTCTGCATTTCTGAAGCT
Source organism: Sterrhoptilus dennistouni (assembly GCA_013397095.1). Classification (NCBI taxonomy): domain Eukaryota; kingdom Metazoa; phylum Chordata; class Aves; order Passeriformes; family Zosteropidae; genus Sterrhoptilus; species Sterrhoptilus dennistouni. The sequence continues at coordinate 649,204 of VWZU01003154.1, read as the reverse complement.
TTTGGTGTTAAGTATGCGTTGTGTGTGTGTTTTACAATGACTGCCCCAACACACACACTCCACATATGTTTCCTCTCCTGATTTGAATAGAAATCTAACACTGCAAGTGAAGTACACTGAACTACTGTTTCACAAGCTGTCATTTAAGTGATAGATGGTAAATTGGAATTTTGCCATGCAAATTAGTTAATGCTCAGATGAAGCCAGTGTTTAACTATTCAAATAAGATCTCAGTCTTGATCAGCTTTTTCAGCTTATATCTCCAGTGAAGCAGACAACTAGCTTTCAGCTGGAGCAGACAACTAGAGCTCCACAAAACCATCAACTCTGCTCACTTAGAGCCATCTCAGTAGATCAAATGATGTTCAAACAGCACTGATCTGTAGCTATCAGCTGGAAACAGCCAAAGATGCTGTTTCTTCAGGCAAAAAAATTGTGATAGTTGGTAGTATTTTTGAAGGGAAAATTTACATCTCTGGAATCCACTACATCCAGAAATGTAAAAATACAACAAACTCACAGTGTGACCTTCCTTTTAACAAGAACATATGTAAAATTCACACACAAAGAATATTATATTTAGAATCTTAGTGGGAGCCAGGAATAACTCCTGTAGCAAAGTTCCCTAAGCCTACATTTTAAATGCATGTAACCTTTCTTTCAGCACTTTGCTACTGCTTTTGTGCACAGGAGACCATTGAAATCTGGGAGGAAGAAAGCCCCTTGGCTATACAAAATGCCCTGTTTTTACCTGAGAAAACTCCACGCTGTTTCACATTTATAGCACTTCATTTCAGCTTATTTTTCTTGGATTCCTTAGGGAAATTTCAACCTGTCAAGTAACTGAGAAGGAGACATCTACAGAGCCAGCCCTGCTCCCTCAGCAGGAGACTTGCAGCAGCCTTGCTTATTCCTGAGAGGTACCAAAGCCTTAACAAGGATGGGGGGAAGGAGAGCATCTTTCCCACTGCACATCTTCCTCATGGCCCTTCACTGGAGTCTCCTGGAAAGAATTGCCACAGTCTTTTGAAGGTGAGGAATAACTACAGCTGAATTTAGCTGTGCCTGGCTCCTCACAGTTATTCTCAGCAGTTCCAGTCTTTGCCCTTCTCACGGGCCAGGGCTGGCCTTTTCCAGCTAAGGCACTTGATCCTGCAGTACAGGTGATAGGGATCTGTGCTGGGAGCTCACAGCATGCTGCAAGTGATGATGGGTGATGGAGGTACAGCAAAAGTGTTGTGCTATTTCAAGGAAAGAGGGCACAGATAAAAGGGGTTTCTCTCCACTGGAAAAAAAAATTGAAATCTCCTCACCTCTGCCTCCAACAGTGTGAGTGCTGTTATGCATGTGACAGTAAGGGTGACGTCTGCTTTTTTCAACCTCCTCAAAAAACGTCCAGACTTTCTCTAGAGAGGTTTGTAGCACGTATCTTCTAAAATTTTGAAAATATTGTGCACAGTAGAGACCTACCTGGTCTCAAGTCTCTCAAGACAGCATCAGTCTGGCAGGGACAGAGGGACCAGTCCCATCCACTCATTCTTCCTGAGGTGATGTGTGTGCTGGCTGCCTCAACTACTGTCAGCAGGGACAAGCTAGACAAGTTTCTGAAGAAAGACAGAGTGCTGGAGTTTCCAAAAGAAGGAACCACTGAGGGAACAATGGCAGAACAAAAAGGAAACTGGGTTAGAGATATCCATGAGTGGGTGAGAGAAGTGGGAGGAGGAAGGCAAAGAGTGGGAGAAGCACCAGAAGAAAGGACCTACAGAGTGTGGGGCTGCCGGAATCAGCTACAGGTTTTGTAAGCCTCCAAGGGGAGGGAGGAGACAAAGCAAATGATGCTTAGAAGAGAACTCTCTTTTAAAAGGATGGCTGTTAGTTTATACAGTTAGCAGTCCTAGCAAAGTCCTTTGAACAATTCCTTTTTATGTAGTTTTATGTGTATATGTACGGAATGGGCCATTTTCCTGTTCACTAAAGTGTATTCTCATCACATCCCTTTCTTTATAGCCATTTTAACAGCACATACACTCTGAAGACATCTGCTGAAAGTGATGTAGGTACCCAAATCAGTTTGGGCCAGCCTGGCATTTCTCCCAGTGTTCTGACTTAGAGCTGAAATGTGTTGCTATCGTTTACAAGATGTTCACAAAGTCGCTCTGCACAAAAAGAGACTGTACAGCCCTGCCACCATTTGAAATCTCTTTACACTGTGTTTCCATTAAAACAACAAACCTTGGCAGCTACCATCTACTCTTTTCTGATTTGCAGCCAGCCAATTATATCACTTAGAATGCACTTAATTAACAAAGATGCAAGTTCAAGGCACTGCCTTTGTGTAGTTCTAGTTGTGCCTTAGGAAAAACTTACTTTTGTCTTCCCTCCTGTGTGTTTATTTCCTCCACTGTTTTTGTTAATCCCTCCTACATGCAGTAGCTCCCTCGTAAGCAATATTTTAGCAGTGACCTCAGAGTGTTCCAAGTGCCTTCTAAAAGTCAGATATTAAAAGAATTCAGTTGCCTCAGTCTCTCAGTGTGACCTTCAGTCATGAAAATAACTCTGGTGGTTTGAGTGGGAAGATCTGCAAGAGTGAAAATTGCTCCAGTGAATCTGGGTCTGGCAAACCATGTTCTGTTTTTGTGGATTACCAGATGGAGGAGCTACTGTAAGGTTGCAGTCATAAGGGGAGACATGCTGGCTGTAGAGGGGAAGGGAACAATGGGATGGCCTTGGGCATGGCCCAGCCATCCAAGCACAATCAAATGACCTTGCTGAGCATTTATGATGCACTGAGCCTGTAGCAGCAGCCTGGTTTCTTTGTTCTCAAACCATAACTGCTCTGTCTGCTGGGGTGTGTCACCCTCTAAAGTTCAGTGAAGAGGAGGCTCAGTGGGATTTAGGTGGCTCTGCCCATAAATATACACAGAAACACACAAGCATCTCGGGAACTTTGTTAGAATTGATGCCTGACATAGTTAGTCACAATGTTTACAGAAACTAGGCTGTGATTCAAGACTGTGATGCAAATATCACAGTTTCAGGGTGGCTCTAGATGACAGGCTTTCCCATTATAATGTTTTTTCTCTTGGTGAAGTCATAATAGTGATAAATTTCTTATGGCACAGACATTTTTATGTTTAACAAAGTGAGTGCCACAAAGCCCAAGTTTGGAACTCATTTTCCTGTAGTTTCAGTAAAAGAAAGACCATAGATTGTGAAGAACAAAGCACAGATACATGCAATGAGTGTTAACAAAGTTTAGGAAAACAATGAAAGTTTCAATTTAGTGTGATTCAATATGATTTACTGAATCAAGGGGTTTAAGATTTTGCATCAAGTCCTACAGATAAAATAAATTAATACAGGTCTTTACGTTTGCTCTTTATCTAATCTGTTTTACAAAAATAAATTTTTTTCTCTCTCAGAATGTTTGTAAATAGGTGCTTTCTTGCTCCACTGTCTTGTCTGACACATCTGACGTCCATGTCACATGAGATTTCAATTTTGCAGTGGGAATTCCTCTTTTAACTTTGCTTGAGTATGTTCAAGACTTTCTAATTTAAACCTAATTCTCCTGCCTCTAAATAAGATTTAAGTATTAAACTCTCTTAATCAAAACTGTATTTTCCACAGGAGGTCCCTGGCCAACTTTTTCTTTATGCCTGTTCGGATTATATCACAGTGGCCCCAGGCCCTGTCTGGTGACTGCCACAGGAAAATATGATAACAATAATAAATTTCAGCTATGCATTCAATCCCCCATGAAACCTTTCATTAGTCTCTCTCCCTGCTGTAGCACTGCAATGGGAATGCCAGAGTGAGGAGCTGCCAGGAGGAGTAGAAACTAAAATCTTGGCAAGAGCCACACAAGTGCCTGCAAGTGGATGGTGGCTGGGCTGAGGGCATGGGGGGTTGGTTGGCACTGGGGCTGCCTCCATGGGGTTTGCTTTGCATTTACTCCAACCAGAGACCACAGACACACTGACCCTCATTGGTATGTCTTCTTCCCCTCTGCCCCACAGCAGTAAGGACAATATTCACTGATTCCAGGCAGTCACAGAATGGGTAAGGCTGGAAGGGAGCACTGTCTGACTTCCCTGCTCCAGTAGGATTATCCTAGAGCTCATTACACAGGATTGTGACCAATGGTTCTTGAATATTTCCAGTGAAGGAGACTCCACACCCTTTCTGGAAAACCTGTTCCAGTGCTCAGTCACTGCACAGTGAAGAGGTTCTTCTTCACGTTCAAGTGGAACTTCCTGGGCTTTGTTCCTGCCCATTGCCTGGCACCACCAACCAGAGCCTGGCTCCATCCTCTTGACACCCCGACACCTTCAGATATGGGTACATATAAAGTTCTACTTCCTTTTGTGCTGCTCATTTTCTCCAGTTGATGTGCCTTAGGAAAGAGCAGTGTGAGTCTGAAAATCTTATTGTCATGAAAGATGTTAACAACACATTTATCTTCCAGATGAAAAGTATAAGCTGCATGAAAAGTATATGCAGAAAACAATTCAGGTGCTGGTTTCTTTTTTGTTCATGACACCTTTCTTTTGCCTTCAGCAGCAAGAACACTCTGCAGTGTGAAGTTTTCCTTTGTTTGTGGCTGCCTTCTGTACCATCTTTCTTTCATACTCAAGCAGAGCAAATCTGTTTGCAAGTAAAGGAGAGAAGCAGACTGGATGGTTTTGGTCTTAAGCTAAATGTTTCCAGAAGTCCAAGTATCATAAGCAGTGCAATTTTGGGATCAAATCTGACTTGATTTTTTTCCCATGAAAAGGTTCAATCAATTGATTTAGGGTGTCATCTTCTATACTTGCTTTAGAGGTATTTCCTCAACAGATGGACATGACACTTTTCCATTTTATCTAATATTTCTCATGAAGACTGTAGTAGCATGATCAATTGTCACTAGAAATAACTTTGAATTTTCTCATTACTGCAGGACATTAAGACGTCAGGATGTGATTTACTACGGCAAGTGACTTTTATGTCATCTATTTTTCAGAAATCCTGTGAACTAGTTTGAATTTCCATTTCCCTGGCATTGTATCTATGTGTGTAGTGAAACAAAGAGACGATTGACTAACACACTGAAAGCATTAAGCATTTGAAGCTGCCCTGCTAGAGAAATACAACAGCAGCACAGTGCACCACATGAAACCGAAGCAACCACCTGGAAGAGAAGGAGAGAAGAGCTTAGGCTATTAGCACAGTCTTTGAAACCATTTTGTCAGCAAAATACCCTTTTTCAGTTCGACTGCAAAGATAAAGAGTGACATGAAAGTGGAAAAAATTAGAATATCCAGACATCTTAAAAGTCTGAAAATATGCAATGTATTTCTTCTGGTCTTTTGCATCTGACATAACCTTTTGTTGACTTCCTGGCAACAGGAATTTCCCCTTACACAGCTTGATTAATAAAAGTGCAGTGAATGGCTATGTAAGAGCAAAACCATACCCATGGGTTAGCACACACCATACATCCATTCCTCTGGAGTGGCTGCACTGCAGGTTCCTCATGCTGCTGTTTGCTGGAGGAGGGCTCTGAAAGACAAGACTGGTGGCAGCTGATGTGCCTACCACATCAGGTGCATGATATCTAACTGAGTTCACACTGCAGTGGTGTGGGAGGAGTCAGGTGGGATTTGTTATTCATATCCACAAATGTCTCTGAGAGGAAAAAGTTTAAATGACAGAGTTGTTTCTTCTTGTAAACTCAGACCTTAATATCTGCAAAATCTCTTGCTGATTTGCAAACCAAGTACACTCTGCTGCTTGACCGTCTGATGTGTTCCAATGGGCACCTTCTTCAGCATCACAGCCACTAAGCAGTTCTGCTTGGCTGCATGGAGGAGGCATCCCTCCTGTCTGGGCATGTGTGGGGAGCTGCTCTGAGTTCTGAGTGCTGGCTGACCCTTCTGGAAGGGGGTTCTGTGATTTCACTCACTGGGCAAGACAGAGGTGGCTGTGGCAGCAACAAAGAGAAGAGTGTTGCTCCTGGCACCCAAAGGTATTTTATCAGGGGGGTTTTGTTTAAGAAATAGGCAGGGGCACTGGTGTGTGGTGGGATGCTGCACTCATGTGAATCCAATAAACAGAATAACAGAATTTCTTCCATTCAGGGTGATTTTCAGAAAGAGGAACTCAAGTGCTGTTAGTTTTCTGTGACTATTTAGCAATTGACTTGGCAATGAATTTTCATAGCTACCTCTGTAACTTCCATATCTGCTTTATTTCACCAGCCAAAGAATTTAAGTCTAAAACCACAGGCAGACACTTTAGAACCTGAGCAAAGCATTATTTTAAATCATATAACAGTTTCCCAGCTGAAAAATAGACTTAATATCATTTAGGATTAATAGGGAAGCAACTTTGTCACCAAAATATAAAGCACCTATAATAGCACAGAAACCTCCAGGAACACAGAACACTGTACCCTTAATTGGGCTGCAGGGGTAACTCAATGACTAATGGATTGCTCTGGATGCTGCTTGCATAGCAAGTTTCACCTATAGGTGGTGGAGGTAATGGCTTTCTGTCCCTAGTCTCTGTTTTGGTGAGACTGCACAGCCATATGTGCAAATAGACACATGAGGTCTATAATTTCGTAATAGGTCATATTATTTCAAGGTGGAAATTGTAACTGAATGATGAAAGGATACTCCACAGTGCAGTGGAAAGGCTGGAGAAACCTTTCCACAGAAGAAAGGCTGAGTCAGATCTTTGCTCTCTAGCAAACAGGGAGCATTAGCAGTTGGAACCAATGTTTCCTTCTGAAACAAAAATGGACATGAAGGGCAGTTCCAGGTTTCTTCTCTCCATTAGAATCTCACCCAGGAACAATGACTGCAGGGTTTGTCATGGAGCAACACTCACTGCTCAGCATGGAGAGAGAACATTTGTGGCTTACTTGGAGCTCCACAAATTGACCTGGCAAAAGAGCACCTGGGGTAGTGAATGAATAATATGTTACGCTTGGTTTTTATTTTCTCCTTGACACCTAATACCACATAGAAAATAAAAGCTTTCTTTTTACGTAACTTTAGTGTTAATATGGCCCAGAACAATTATTTTGTAATGTACATTTCAAAGTGTTTAAACAGTCTGAAATACTTTGATGACTCTCTGGATATATTTAGTTTGCCTGAAATATGGCCAAATGAACAATTGAGACATATTTGGGGGAAAAGTCAGCTATTAAAAGAGAATTAGAGTGTCATCATAGTTAAATATGGAAGAGACTTGCAGAATATCAAAGCAGTGCATAGACTTCATATATTGTTCATGAGGAGCTTTGCGTGCTGCAAAAATGCAGGGCAGTGAGTCAGTCACCTAGAGAATTTAATGGGAAATACTGCTTTGGATAGGACATAATTAATGCACAGCCTTTGCTTCCCCTTCCACCCTTGAAATATCCCACAGAGGTTGGGTGAAAGTCTCTCCTTTCTAAAACCAGCGAGGAATTAGGGCTATATTGTGAAACACTGGTGTGGGTGCTCTCTTTGTATGGTCTCTGGCTGATAAGGACACTCAGGATGCTGTTCAGCATCCTTTATCTGAGAGGATTTGAACTGAAACCTCCCAGGGGAGTGCCCTAATTAGCACTCTGTGGGCTAGGCTGAGGTTTCACACTTATTACCTTTTGTTGGAGCTGCTCTGATGTCTGTCAGATTTTATGTTTACAGAATTTGTATTTAAGCACCTGTCCATGTCCTGACCATCAGGCCAGATGGTTAAGGTGTGATGTGAGACTGCTGCCTCATGTCAAGGTATGTGGGGGATTATTCTGCTGGAAAGTTTGGGTTGCACGGCTCTGCAGGGTCATTAGGGCTAGGGATAGTTTTTGAGGATATAAATCAGGCATCTAATTGATAACTTTAGATGCCCAATCCCTTTTAATTCCCCATGGGACATATTCTTGAGGTTTTCCCAAGAAAGACCTTCTTTTTCAGCTGAGTAAGAAAATTATGCTGAGAAACATTACCTGCAGGCTTATTATAAAATCCTGACTGTGCAGTACAGATGCAGCTGCTTGCAATTCATCATCTAACTTTCCTGAAGTTCTAGTGGTGGGTGGCTTTAATTTGGTGGGTGGCTTTAAACACACATTTCTGCCAGTAGCTGTAATACTGCTTGCATTTATATTCAGTATTTAAAAATAAGTACCTGCATGAAGCACACAGTGTCTGTCTGTGTCTGTTTTGCTTTGTTTGGGGATTTTTTTTTTTTTGTGTGTGTGTGTGTTTTTTTAAAATCGAAAATCTTGCATAAAATGGTACATTTTAGTCCATTTACAGAATGGAGCTCTAATTTTGTGATCTACAGAGAAAAAACTGATTGAGTGATATCAGTGGGATTTCATGCTACTGAGGCCTGTTTGTGTTAAAGTCCACGTTCCCTCAGTGTTATCCTTAGGCATGATATATGTTCTCTTTATTCTAGTTGAGGTGAGCAAAGCCTTCCTATCAGCATTTTACTTAAGTGCTTTTTTGATTAGAAATGGACTAATCAGAAGACAAAAATTTATTCTACTGATAACACCCCCTTAAGATAAAAATTTATTCGACAGCTATACCACACCTCAGTGTCTGGTTTTGAAATCTGAAAAAATAATTCATTACTTATTACATTACTTCAGTAATGTTAAGAACTTTTCTGCTGAATGATAGCACTTAAAAATGAGATGTAATTCCTACCTTTGCCTCTGTGACTTAGATGATTTGTGAAAACTCCCATGATCTGCTTCAAAATGGTTTCTCTCTCTGCATGTGCGGAACCAAGAGACTCTGTTGCTCAGCTGAAAGTAATGTGGAGAATGTGTACTTTTTCTTACAGTAAGTCTGATCCTCTGACTATAGTAGTAGCTTCTACAAATTATGAGCTAAATCCTTCTTTTGATTGGGTGTGAAAAAGGAAGTGTTTGTGGATGCAAAAATGGGTGTATTTTTCTGTTAAGAAATAAACTATGTTAGTTCCTCTTGCAGCCCTTGCTCATTTAGCACAGCTACAAGACAAAGTTAAATGGAGATGATGATAAATAACTTATGTGTGTAAGCTTCCTTTCTTTCTTTTAGTGCAATGCACAGTGTGCAGGCAGATGCAAACTGGAGCTTCAGAGAGCTTGATTGATAAAGGACTTCATCTTGACCAGAAAAGAATGATTTGGTGATGAAGCTAGAAAATATTCTTATTGTTCATGGCCTTTCACTTCCACATTTAATTAAAAATAAATAAATAAAAAAAATTTGCCAATTATCTTTGGATGAAGCATTTTCAGTACAGATTACAACTTACTCAGAAATCAACCCCAAACTTAATTTCTGTGATTAATCCTTCATGGATTTTCTTTTGTTATTCAATGCAATTGGCTAATGATTAATACCACCTGGGAGAAGGAGATTATGCAACACTGGAGTGGCATGGTGTCCATACACTAGGTCTGTGTTAATTCACCATGCAGCTGTCCAGAAAAAAGCCAACCCAGCAAAAAAAGCATATGGGTGTGTGTATATGGAAGGGAGGAGGGGGATAATGATAACTGTTTTGACAAGAAATTGAGTAAACCTTTTGACATCTATGTAGGCTTCTGCTGGGTAGGCAACTACTGCACAGCCAGATGTCATCAGTGGTTTCCTGGTATGGAGGAGCATTTACATTCTCCAAATACCTGCAAGATTTGTTCTTGCACTGACTACATAACAGGCCTCTCACCCCACAACTTTCCTACAGAATAAAACCACAATTCAGCCACAACTTCTACAATAAGCAATAAGCTATGTATAGCACTTCTATTGTGAGAAAAAAACCCACTCATTGACACGCAGCCTTAGTTTTAAAATCTCAGAACAGATGGCCATACTTCGAAATCATGAGTATTCTCCACAGACAAAGGGCTTTTGTCCAAATGGATCTGAGTGCCTATATATATGGAAATACAAACTTGGGCAATATTACACAACAGGATCTGTTGGTACCCAGGGAGTGTAAGGACAGAATGCAGTGCCATAGTCTAGGTGACAGTGTATATGCTTTGAAGACTGTGCAAAGCTTATTTCTGTTCCAATAGAAAGTCTCTTCATCCAGAGAAAAGTCCTATTGTGAGCTAAAAATTAGGGAAGAAGTCTAGCTGAGGAATTTTCTCCTCTGAAAACCAATTCAATTATGCCAGAATTTGACTTACAAAATTAAGTCTATAGCAATTATGAAGAATAAAAGGGAATATTGAGATTATAAATATGAAAGTTTTATGCAAAAATGAATACCACTGTTTTTCATATTCATATATTCTGGACTTCAGTCCCTTGAGGGGAAACGATATAAAGCTCTTAGGTGTTCTTTTTTGTTATCACCTTTTCTTCTTGATCAAAGGAGTCATTATTCACCACAAATGTCAAGTTTTGCTCAGTGTGGTTTTCCCAGCTTTATTGGGGAATTAGAAAATACCTTGATTTTTAAATGTATGTGGAAAACTGCCAAGACGTTTGGTGGGGTTTTGTTTGTTTGTGTTCCTTCATATAGGAGGGATCATGAAGGACATGTGAAGGAAATATTTGGAAAACAGAGGGAATAGGAAATGGTGAATAACAAGGGGAGAAAGCCAAGCTGACCAAATTGTGACTCTGAGGCAACTGTGTGGTTAACATTGTTATCACAGTTGAACTCTTTTTATCTCCTTGTTTTCTCTTAAACATATCATAAATCAGTGGTATTTTGAGAGAACTGTTGCTATCAATGATAGGAACTAGTTTAAAATTTCTAAATAAAACCATATAGAAATTACTTGATCTGTGATTATTGTTAAATTAGTAACCAAAATCAAAATGAAAAGGAGAAAGTGTGATTAAAAAAAATGTTTGAAGGTCTTATAAGGCAAACATCTTCTGATAGATGAAGCAATAAATTTTATTGATGGTAAGTTTGTCTCTTTTAAATTGTAGGACTGTAAGAGACAGAAGGACAAGTCAGTTTAAAAATTTAGACAACTTCACAAAGAGTTTCCAAAGAGTAGGCTACAGGCTTGTGTCCATTCTTACCAAAAAAATAATTTTTTGAAGACAACATTTTTGTCACATTCATAATTCTGTAAACTCAAATACTGGCCTTTAGTGGTATGTAAATTTGGGATGAACTTCTGATTTGGGACTCAGCTGAAGAAAAAAGGTGTACCATGAATGGCAATTAATTTAACTTTATTTTTGTCATTCTTCATTGCCAATAGTCCAGCACCATCAACATAACTTCTTATGTCTCACTTCCAGTCCCTAATGGCCTATGCAGTCAGACCTGCCCAAGCTTGTCAAATGATACTGTGGAGATTTACAAATATTCTGTAAAAAAATTTATAGTCAGTGAAAGGAAGACAGTGAACACTTACAGTTATTTTTATAGCACAGAGAACAATGTTCATACTTTTGGGAAATTCCTGGAAGATTCTGTTATGATTCCCCAGTAGAACAGCATTTTGTAGAGTTTTAATTCTTTGTCAAAATAACTGAAATACTTTCTTGTCCCGTGAAAAACGTCTGAGAATTTGCTGCTTTTTAGTGATGACAATCTAAATAGAATCTGCTAGTTTTATTTCAGGAACACAGTCCTTAAAATGTCAATTCACAAGATGTCTTACTGAAAAAAAATGAATAAAAATGAGTATGGGATGCAAGTTAGTGGGTATTCAGCATCAGCAGGTAATTTGATTGAAAGCTATTAATATTATCTCATTAGAAGCATTAGAAGAAACAACTCCCATTATTAGACTTCTAGTTTCTCAAAAGGACTATGGCTAGGCAAGAGACATTCTTTCCCACTCCTGCATTTATTAAAATCTTCACTGAATACCTATTTCTATATTTAGGTGATGATATCACAGTTCATTACCAGTGAACAAATTAGTTTGAATCAGAATCCAATCTACCTGTCATTCAAGGGAATAGCGAGCATGGGAAGTGTTCTCAGTGGTGCTCTGCAAGGGATCACCTGCAATTTTGCTCACTGGAACAAGTCAGCAAGGCACAGGAAAGCACCAGTTTCTTCCTCTGACCTGGGATGTGAAATGTGAACATTTTGAGCAGAAAAACATGATGGTTTTAATCTCATCAGTGTGAACTTCTTCCCTTTGAACTCTCTCCCTTAACATTTTCTGGATCAATCAAATCCTTCCTCAGAGGAAATACATTGGTCCTGTTTTGGGAGTCTTTAATTAATGCCAACCAGCAGAGGTAAAGACATGGCTATAGGCACAGTGACAAAGCTGTAGGAGGTTTGGTCAGCCTAGAATAGGGATTATTAAAAAGTAGGAGACCCAAATTCATTGAGCCGAGCCTTGGGCCATTGACATTTCAACAACTCCTGCACTGGGGTCATTTGCCATTGCTGAGAGAGTTATTTTTGATTCTCTGGACCCCAGTAAATATGTTATTACCCCACACCATGTAGGAAAGCTGTAAACAGGGGGTATTGTGAGAGATCATGGAGCCTGATGGCTTGGGCCTACCAGGAGCAGCAGATAGGGGTCTGAGCAGAAGAGCAAAATAAACTTTGGTGTCCTCCAAGATTGTCCCAACCACAGCACTGATAAAACTGAATCCCAGGCCTTCTGGCTTTCACAGGGAATGTGAATGTGTATTTGTGTGTGTGTGAGGGAGGGAGAAATCTAGTAGAAACATTTTGATGGATTTGACCCAGTTTTGCGACTATTTTTCAGGTCAGCTGAACCTGCTCTTTTTCGATGAATAAATCATTTATCTATATTCTTCTGCTCTGCTCTAATGGGGTGAACAATTGATGGTGGTGAGGTGATGTATAACATTCATCCATCTTACTGCATGGTCACAATAACTGAGCTAAGTAGTTAATTAAGGTGAATGTACCCCAGCAGTGCATCTACTTTAACCAGCACAACTTCACCCCCAGCAAAGGGAAATGAAGGAATAATTGAGGGCTGCTAAATGTTTTGGAGCTTTTGAAGGTTACTTAAAGACTGAGTGAGCATCTTGACCAGGATTTGCCCGGTCTAAGGCAGTTGTCATACCACAGAAAATACTCCTGTGCAACTTTTCCTGAACAATTGATTATTTGCAATCAAAGGCAATTTCTCTTTGGAACTGTATTTCTCTTAATAGATGAAAAAAAAAATAAAAATGTACTTCAGTCATGCAATGAGTAAGACATTTGCTAAAAGTTGATAAAAATTTAAACATTTTGCTCTTTGAGTAAGTCACTGTGCATTGCAGATCATCTCAACTGAATAACCAAATTCTTCTTCTGAGTTTTTGCATTTCTTTGGCCTTGAAGTTTTGGGATGAAAAAATCCTGGAAGAAGAAGTTGCAGAAAAATGCTGATTTTTTTTTCCCCACTTATTTCCAAGTAACTATAACTGGAATAAGGTTTCAATCAAAACCCAATGCAGAAAAAACCCAAAAAAACAAACAAAC
>VWZU01003154.1:523311-635677 GCA_013397095.1 Sterrhoptilus dennistouni | reverse complement strand
CAAAAAATCCCCTGGAAAGCAGGCACACTTGGTGTTTGGGTTTTTTTCTAAAATGCTATTATTTAAAGTGAATGTGTGCTGCAACTGACAATTACATCTTACATATCCGCAAACTTGAAATTGTTATGAAGATGTTTAGACCTTATCACACCTTAATCTTCCTTTTTACAGTTAGAGTGTAGTGATGCATACAGTGCAGTGATACACAATGAGGATAGATTAGTCTTAAAATTGATGTAGTAGTATTGTGAGAACACAGTGGGGTTTTTATGCCAAGCAAGTTATGAAACTATTGTGATAAAGATGACTTATGAATTCATTACTTTTTTGCAAGTGGGGTCTGTCAGGTAATGTCTCGTCAAAATAGACTTGTAAAATGAAAATAATAACAAGAGCAATCTTGGTAATAAGAATTCTCTTAGAAGGGCAAAGGTACTTTGTTGACTAAACCAAGAAGACTACCCATATTGGATTGTTCTTGGTTCATGCCCCTTCTTTGCAAAGGAGGGATTAGACTAACTGCTCAAAACAATGGAAATGTCTGTTTGAATCTTGATTTCTATATCTCTTTTAGTTTGATTAATCTGCTCCTGTAGTGAAAAAAACCTGATTTTTTTCTGCTCCCCTATCACAAAAATGTAAATTGGTTTTAGACCCAAATCTTAATGCAGGACATTTTCAAGCCATGCAGAAAGAAAAAAATGACAATTAATTTTGATAACAGTATCACTGATGTTGTATGCCATGATCTTTTATGTTTGTACTTAATTTGCATCCAGAGATCTGATTTAAGGACAGCACCATGGAAAGCACAGTATGAACACACGGCACTGTCCAAAAAGAGGGTATTATCTAAATAAAAATGTCAATAAGGAATAAAATGACAAGCCATAGGCCAGCTACCAGGGTTTTCGATTTCCATTTGTGTGCTCTGACTCACGCCACTTTTTGCAGCCACACCTCATCTCTGCTCTGACTAATTTCTTCTGGGGAGGCAGGGGTAGCGTGAAATCATCTGTGCATTACACAAGTGATCCAACCGTGGCTCATTTCTCTGATTTCCCTCAAAATAATTTCAGTGTGATTACCCAAGCATGTAAAATGGTCAATAAGTAGAACATAGAAAATGTAGTTTCGGATTCCAAATTCAGTTGTTCCAGTGATTATGAATAAACTTCTGAGTGAAATGAAATTATTTAGGTTTCTCTTGAGACCAGAACTAAAGTAAAACAATTAGCAGCATTCCAGAGAATGCAGAATTCAGAACATGTGAAGAATGGGTATTAGTTGTTGATGTTCCAGGAGCAATTGCTCCCAAGGACCCCATACCTCTTAAATCAGCTAGAAGACCATCTGCTCCAAAAGATTTATCAATTATTATATTCTTTTTTAAGCAGTTTAAAGTATACAGTTATACTTCTCTCTGTCTCCTTTCTGTTGAAAAGCTTAATAGCTTTCATGAAAATTTTTAATGAAAAACTTTCATGATGAACATCCAACTGAAATGTGACTTGATGTAAGACTCATCACCCACCCAGATGCAGGCTCCATCTATAGTTATTCCAAAATCTTCAGCATCTGAAACATAAAAGGTATAAAATTTATAACTGTTGTGAACTGAAAAAATATCACATTACTTTCGCATTTTATCTTGTGTTGGGCACTAGTGCAAGGAAAACAGGGCCAGCTTCTTGATTGGGTGCCTGGCTTACAATTCTTAAATACACAGGAAAGTGTATGTTTTCAAGCATCTGCTATTAAAATAATCTTGGAAACTTTTCCACAAAATTTCTGCGCCAAAATTATTTCAGCCCACAATTATAAGATGTATACATTCTTACAAACTTACTTATGCTGGACTCCTGGCCTCTTGTCAGTACTGAATATTATAGGTCATATAACTGGATTATAAAGAAGATCTTTACATCCTATCATTAGAGCTCAGGGAACTAGGGGATTGGGATATAATGAAAACACAGTCCTAGAAGTATTTATTATGTAAAACACATCTTTTATACATACAGATCTGTTGTTTCTGCCTGTAATCGTTACATCAAAATCTTTGCTATAAACACTTCATCTTCAGGATGTTTCTCTTTCATCAAAGTTTTTTGTGCTTGATCTCACTTCTTGTTTTAGCAGAACAGCAAAGGCATGTGTCCCTCCATACTGCTTGGGGCTGGGCTCTGGACTGCACAGGAAATCCAGAGCCATCTGGGTCTGTCCTGGCACTTGGATGATTTCATCCCCAACCCATGTTGCTGGTTGTTTTCTTTCTGTTAAAAAACCATTTCTATTTATTAGGAAATGCGTGTTGGAGAGTTTGACAATAGAATTTGGCGCATGTCTTTGGGTTAACTTGGCCAAAGTGATTTATAGCTGTTTGTTCATGACCAGCATCCATTAGTGGAAAATGCTGTCCAAGTGAAATCCCATGGGAGAGGAGCACAACGGGGCATTATCAGGAGCGTTCTGCACAGCCAGCACCCCAGCCACCACTGAGTACAGGCACAATTACCTGATGGCCTTGCTCTGGACATGAAACCACACACTATTAGGGATCTTTTAAATGCTGTTCCTATTCTTATTTTGCCTTCCTGAATTTCCAGAGGAGGATCCAACTCAGTCATCAGCACTGAATAGCTGCTCTGCAGAAGGAGTGAGCCAAATTACGGACTGCAATCTGATGCTGTTCCAGCGATTAGCACCTGATCCTCGTGTAGTCCTATTAAAACTTCCTAATGTAGTAAGCATGAGTAAGCATATCATTATCCAATCCTGGCTGAACATGCACCCTTCACATCTGATGGCATCTCTCATTTAGTACAAATGAATGCCTTGTCCTGTACATCAAATATGAGATGAGAGAGGGAGGAAAAGGGGCACTAAATGGTCTTCCCCATGGCAAGCTGAAGAGAATGGTTGGATCATAGCCTCTCTAGCCTGTGGTAAAGTACTTTGTAAATAATAAAGGAGCTAAAGTATACTACAGGAAATTGAGGAGTTAAGAATGAAAATAGACCTCCTGAATAAATGCACATTACAGTAAGCACTGACTAGCAATTTTGAGACAAGCTAGGTCATGACTGCCTTTATACTTTCACCGTTTCATGACTAGGTAAAAGATTCCAGAAACACTGGAATTCATTCAATCTATTATAATGGAGTTTTCTCCTGCAAAATTGTGAAAGCAAGTAGACTGATGACTTGCCTACATCAAGGGGAAATTTCTGATGTGACAGGGCACTTTACATCCAGGATTTTAAGCCTGTTGGGATAGCTGCTGGGCCTGAGAGATAAACAGGTACAAGGGAAACACTGGCACCACCATTTTCACTTCTATGACAAGTTATTACTCTGAAAATACGGATAGTAAGGTCCATCTCTGTAAAATTTGGTAACCTACTGAATATGTAGGTTTGGGATTTTGGTGTTCTTTTTGTTTGGTTCATTGGGTTTTGGTTTCTTGTGTTCTTAAACTCGTTTGGGAATTTCTTAGCCAAAAAAAAAATTTGGATCCCAACGTCTTTAACCTTCTTCTCTGTTTAACTCCCCTGCTAATCAATACTAAGCTGGTTTCCAATTAATTTTCTGGAGCTACAGAGATATTTCGAAACCATGGTACCTGTGGTGGTATCTAAAACACAGTATTTAAAACCAGACTTAAAAGATTTAACAAAAAGGGATGTTTCAAGGAAGAAATGAAACCACTATCCTTCTATTGCCCTTCTCTCCTGGGCAAAACTTTCATGCCATAACACTGGCCAGCTTACCTTCCATTCAGACATTCTGTAAGTATTAAAACATATCTGTGCATAATAATACAGAAATATTTTAATAAGGAAAACAAGTTAGAGGCTGAATAAAGAGAACCAATTAAATACCTATATTTTAATTTTTTTCTACAGTTCTTTTTATTTAAGAAAGTGTGCTATACTTGAAAAATAATTTATGAGGTTTTTTTAATATCTTTAGCTTCAATTCAAGGAAGAATATACTTATACGGTAGTTTCTTAATTGATAAACACTTTCTTACCTGTGATCCAATACACAGTACATATAAAAATATTAAAAATATTATTTTTTCTATATTGTGGTCAAAGAAGCCCTCTCCTATGTTATATTATATATTTTCAGCATCTGTTCTTGATGCCTGAAAATGTTTCTTTCTCCTTTGCTTTCTCCTCACACCTGAAACTAAGCATTGACAATAGTTCATCTTGGTGTTCATTTTAAATGATTTTTTTGTTTTCTTTTTTGGCTTCCTAGAAAAAAGTTTAATTAAGGAGGAAAAAACCACCAGTTTTGAAACTACAGAGTAAACACCTGGTGCACACAATAAATACCTCTCGTGTGTGCAGGAAAAAGAGAGAGAACAACTGGAATGGTTTCAAAAGGCCACCATATGAATAAAGGTGTCATCAAGAAACAGCAAATCACTTTGAGCACATTACAGGAATACTTCACCTTTCTCAGAAACACTAAGCATAGACCATTTTCAAGAACCTCACCAGAACTTGTTGTTAATCTTAATTATGTGCCTTAGCCCACTTGCTAGGAAGATGGAGTCTTCAGAAATGTTTGCAGCTGATGGCAATCACGAAACAGGAACACCTTGCACACCAATGCTGTGTGTAAAGGTCTGACACTTTCAGTGGAAGATTAGTCTTTATTTTCAAATAATCTCAAGAAAGCTGTTATTGCTGTTATTACATACACTTGCTGACTATGTGACAGCATAAAAATTGCACAGGAGTTTTATGGTATGTTGTGGCAGAAAACGTAAAATTCAGCACAATGGATGAACAGTGTGTGTATCCTATTACTTTGGTATGCAATTAATAGGAAACCTTGTGCTTTGTGTTTGATTTAGTGAGTTGTAATGCTTTGCAGTAGATAACTGGCTCACTTCTCCATGAAGTCGTGCCAGAAGTAGGTGCAGTGGTAAATCTCACTTTTGTCAATGAAACCTATTTAGGAGGAAAGATTTATGGTAAACTGCCCTTCTCAAAACTGTAACCAGGTTTCTCTTGTTACCTGCTTTCCACATGAGAGTAGCTGTTGCTATCATAGCCCCCCATTCCTGCCCCTTCCCCTCTGCTGTCTATTGTCTGTGTCCACACTCCTCCCTGCTTTATAATCGCTTACTCACACTCATTTATCACTGGCTCACTCCGTCCTGCCTACAGTATCTCCCATTTTTGTCACGGTGCACTGGTACATTACAAATACAATTAAACCTTTTACGATACCGCAGCTTTTGGCTAATGCATCCCAGCTTCAAGGTTGAAAGATTTCTGATATTACCACTGATATCAGTTCTTCCCCATTTATCGGCAGTGTCCGGACTAATGCAGGAGTGTTGCATTAATTAAAGGAAGCATCCAGTAATGCTGCTGTTTTTTGCCAGTCTGACACTGAATTGGAGCTTGATGCCTGCTCATGTTTTAAGAGCCATTCATCACACATGTCATCCCAAAGCAGCCAGCTGTCTGAGAAAAGCCTCATTTGCATTTCATCAGCTACACTCTCCCTCTTCTCCCTACCTTTTGTATGGAGCTTTGGTTTTTTTTTTTTTTTTTAAAGAGCATGGTCTTCAAAAGCAGCTTAGCTAAAATTAGTATTCCATTTAGAAAGATGATTTTCTTTAGTTCAGAGGTCTTAGAATTGATCTGAGTGGGAAAAAAGTGTCATACAAACATAGCCATGCAATCTGTCTGTATAAAGAAATTAATGCATTATGGGAGAAGACAAAGATTTTTATGATGAATGGACTACACCTCTATTAGTTCTGTACATTAAGCTGTTAGAATTAATAAAACATTTCATTTATTTTGAAAGTTCCTCAAAGGGCATGGGATTTTAAAATCCCAGCAGCTCTGAATGATTCTGCATTATGTATTTTGATTTCCTTTATTGTTAGACTGAAATTGTTTGTGTCAGGTTATATTGAAGCCATTTTGGGAGCCCAAGGAGCACGTGAAACTCTCTTAGTGTGCTGAAACCAGCTGGAGAAAAGAGAAAAAAAGAAATTATATGCTCACACTTTCATTCAGTGACTGACTTGACAAACTAATTTTTTGCTTTTGTTGCCTTAGTGAATAGTGCAGAAGCAAGCATATCTATCCTATAGCAAAATGGCCAAAATGCAAATCTGTCTGAATTTATATTTTTATTTTAAATACAAAATCTTGTGTACATATGTACATGTGTATGGTCATGTGTCTTAAGTTCAATTTTTATGCAATGTCAGGACTTGTTTAGGGAAAAAAACCCCAGAGAGTTCAAATTTGGCTATGTCCCTTTATCTGAACAACAATTATACAGAGAGGCTGTAGTTCAATATGATGTAGTTTAAAAATAAGGGTATTCCTGTTTCTGAACTGTTTAAGATCTCCAAATATTTTTTTTTCCTTTTCAGAAGCATTGAAAATCTATTCTTCCACCCAGCAGAGAAGATACATGGTCCACAGCCATTGTGATTGAAGTTGTTATCTGTCACCAGCAGAGACAGACAGGGCTGTGTATGTACAAGGGGTGTCTATAACTGAATCTAATTGGGGGGTTGGAACTAGATGATATTTAAGGTCCTTTCAACCCAAACCATTCTGTGATTCTGTAATTCTAGGAGGCAGATGCTTTAGGGAGTGCTGGGCTGTTAGATGTGCCTTCTAGTTTGTCTGTCCAGAATAGACCTCCAGTCTAAACTAGCATGCTGAGGGGTATCTTAGTTCACTTGGATCTTATCCTGACTGCCTCTGGAAATGGCTGGGGTATGCATTTGGGAATGTCCTGAAGTTTTTACAAAACTTGGACCAGATGCTGAATATTCAAAGAACTCAAGATTCATTTTGTGTCATGTGTATGTTTTATGCTGAGTTATTGGTCAAAACCCAATACTTACCTCAATCTAGGTTAATATGATCCAACATATATATATATATATACACACACTTCATGTGTATATATTCCTGTTCATCTTAATGAGGTTTAGGAAGTGTTTTTTCTACAGAGGCTGTATGGTTGAACTGTCAAAAAGAATACGTGTGTTTGCATTGTCAGTACAAATGTTAACTTTTACTTATTCTGATTTTTCTTGTTTTAGCTCCCACGTTTGACACCGAATTTTAAATACTTGCAGTTAATTTAAATCTTAGCAAAACTTTCTGTAAGTCCAATGTAATGTCCAATCCCGGCAGAAGTAAAGAAAAAGTAAACATCTCAGGAGTGTGGCTTGTTCTAACAGTAAGCGTGGAAGGGCTCTGCAGTTCAGAGCACCTTTGTGGTGGGATTCTCTGTGCTTACTTGGTCACAGAGCAAATACAGGAAATGGCATCTCACCTCTCTCTTCTCCACAGACATGGCTTATTTAATTCCATCTCTGTCTTGACCAGTCAAGCATTGGCACTGCCCTCAGGGAGCCAGGGAAGAGCCTGGCAATGAGGTGAAAGGTAAAGGATGGAAGGTGTGGAAACAGACAGGAGCCTGTGCCATTTCTTCTCTCTGGGAGTCAGAAGGTTATGGCTGTAGGTGGTGTCTCTTTTTCAGAGATATGCTCATGATGCACTTAAGCAGAGAGCTGCAGCAGGGACTTAGTTTTGTATGGAGATGGTTTAGCTGTGTGTTTTGTCAGCCATGGGAAAAGATCTTCACCTCAGAGTCAGGTGAGCACTGGACTCCATTCATCTCTATTCCTAGGTATACCAGGTTATTGTGCATGAGGCATGGGAGTATATTGCCTGTCATTCCAGGAGAAATTTCATCAAATCCAGAAAAAAAATTAAAAGCAAGAAATATGTCTATACACAGTTACAAGATGTGCTCTGTTTATATTTCAGAGTGAACAAATTGGAAAGAAACATGAGTCTCACATACATTTTTTATAGCTTATGATTTCTTTAAAGAATCATTTATCATTCTTAGTCAATAGGGAAAAAGACCCTCAGAGATATAATTTTTCCATGATGCAGTTGGTTGCAGCCACTCCCTCTTCTATTCTTTCTTTTGTACAGTACCACAGCTGTTCTTTGTGTGACACTGTAGCTGCTCCTGCTATGTCTACCCCAGACCTGGAAAAAACAGCAATGGTTGGCTTAGTCTTTGTACATGTTTAAAATTTAATACATTTATATCTGTTGTTCCTTATATAGCTCCTCCGCAAAGTTATTTAATATCACATTTGGGAGTGTGAGGGGCAAAAACCTGAACATGCACTATAACACTTTAATGTTTCTTGTAATTTTTCAAATGCCTGTCTTTTAAGTACTATAGAGATAAAGATTTTGAAATAAAATTTATTTCAGTTGCCTGGTTTCAGCATGTTAAGGACTATCTGACCAATACTTTTATACTAACCATGTGTACATCATTTTTATAAAATAGTAAAATGTATTATAAGGGCACCTTTGGGTTTTGACACCTGCTGTGAATTTAGATATTTGTCTCATTTTTTTAAAATCCAGTTGTCTCTCTGGGTAATCACTTATCTATCCCCTGAATTATATAACTTCTCCCTTGCCCTGATGTGCACTTAATTTACTTTACTCTTTACAGATTATTTTCTGCTAATGTGATTAGTGGGGTTTTTTTAGGGATTATTACCAGAATCAGATCTGCTTTTAAATTCTTTAAAAGTTGTCATCTCTCTTTTGTCCATTTATCAGATACATAATTATAGAACCTTTTTTTTTTCAATCTCAGAGCAAAAAATATATATACACACAAGCTTATCTCTATTTCCAGCTGGAAAATGGGAATTATTTGTAAAAGTAATTAGGAAGGATTGATTCCTAATCAAATTAAAATACTTGGAAGCCATATTCTGTGAACCCAATTGTCATTTAAATAGCGTCTGAATTGGTACCTGAATAGACTAATAGTTCTGAAGGCAAAGCAAATGATTTTGGTCCTTTATAAAGCAATGACTTTTAGGCCTGAGCAAATACGTGACAGCAGCAGTAGCATATGAAGAGTTTTCAGTCCATGTGCAGACAAAGCGTGGGGGATTAGGTCCTGTCTGAGAGACAGGGTGCAGACAGCCTGGGAGGGAGAAGAATGAGCAGCAACTTGGGGAGCAGCGTGTGGGGAAGGCACTTTCCATATAAAAGGCAGTCTGGAGAGGAGAGAGGGGGCTCCAGGGGGAGCGTGTCTGGAAAGGAGCAGCTGGGGGGACAGTGGAGTGACCTGGAGTGGGAGGAGAGGCAGGGACAAGGCTGTGAGCAGAGGAGAATAGTCAGGAGGAGCCACAGAACCCTCACGGATGTTCCTGAACGCTGCAGGTTTCAGCATGAGGTGATGCTGGTTTGGAGTGTGTTCCCACCTCCAAAAAAAGACAGTGTTGTCTCCCAAAGAACTGATGTAAGGCTGCCGGGGAAGGTCACAACCACTCAGCCTCCCTCAGGTTATAGGAAGGTAAGAGGAAAATGTGGGTAGCCCCTGAAATGAGGATCCTGATTCAGAAATAGCTCGTGTGTTGGCAAATCTAGAGAAATTCGCTGTGTTCCCATCCAAGCAACTTTGTAGTGAGATACACAGGGGGAATTTCCCCATTCAAATGTCAATAAAATACTCTCTACTACTTCCTGAAATGCGGCTGTGCTCAGGTGGGGGTTGGTCTCTTCCTCCAGGCAGCAATTGACAGAACAAGAGGACACAATCTTAAGCTGCACCAAGGAAATATAGGTTGGATATTAGGAAAAAGGTTTTCATGGAAAGAGTGATAAAGTACTTTGGAATTATCTGTACAGGGAGGTGGTGGAGTCACCATCCCTGGATGTGTTTAAATAAAGACTGGATATGGCACTCACTGCCGTGGTTTAGTTGAGCTGTTAGGGCTGTGTTGGACTCAATGATCTTAAAGGTCTCTTCCAACCTAGAGATTCTTTGAATTCTGTGAAAAGAATCAAAAGGTGTTGAAGTGGCAGTAGTTGACACAACTCATAAGAGTGAGGGTGAGCCACAGGCACCGTGGTGTAGCAGAGAGGCCTTTGAGAAAGCGGAGGGGAAGAGAAGTGTCAGAGTCTGTGCCTGGTGGCAGAAGAAGAGCATCAGGGACTTGTGCAAGGAGTGCAGTAGCACTTTCTTCCTGCCTTCATGCAGATTTTTATTTTGTTTTGTTTTTTTTCTCTCTAGCTTTGCCTGCCCTCCATCTCTTTGCTGAGGAATGAGACTAGCCTGGAAACTCTGGCAACACAGGGAAAGTGTGACCGAGGGATGCTGAGCTGAGGTAAGAAGAACACCTACACTATGACAAGAAAATACAGAAAATACACTACGACAGAAAGAAGAGGTGCCAGGAATCTTACAATCAGCTTTATGCAGCTGTTTCTCTTGCCACACCCCGAGGATGCTGTTTGGCCCAAATGTGCAAGTTCTTTGTATGTCTCTGTGCTTACTGGCCTCTCACTTCCACTCATCTGTTATCTTTCTCTCCATAGTCATGTTTTTCTGGTTCTCCTAGATATTTATTTTTTTTCTGATTCTTCAAAAAGACCATATGAGGCAGAGGTAAATAGAAATACATAAAAAAATGTTTACTGATTTTGGCCTCAGTCAATTGCCCTTGGGCATATCCTCTTTTAAGTTTTCTTTCTAAAGAAAACTTTCTCGATTTCAGATTCCTGACTGTGCAATATGTAAATATAAATGAGACTTTTGACAAAGAGGATTGGCAAGACTTAATTTTTGTGAACAGAAAATTTGTGGATTAAATTGTCTTAAAAGCTTCTATATTTGTTTACATTTACATTTCGCTCAGAATAAAATTCAGAAATTAAAACTTATATTAAACCATTAGGAATTAAACTACGACTCTGAATGATTGTCATGGAAATTTATTTTCTTCATAATTACATTTGTTTCAGTAAGAGAGATGAAAATAAAAGTTGGAAAAAAGCTCTTTCATTTGACAAAACAACACAGTTGCTGTGACTGCTACAGGATAGTGGTCCAGACTGGTTAAAGCTCTGGAATAGTGAGATAATTTCCAAAGTAAAATGCATATGCAAATTAGTTGATCAAATCAGTTCACTCTTTTTTCCTGGTGTTTGAAGTGAAAGAAGGAAAATGCAAGACAAACAGTAGCAGGATGACATAATATACATTACCATTGTTAACAAAATGTCATAAATGTAATAAACGCAAGGAGAATTAAATCTGCAGCCCTCGTGAGGCTGTGGACAGCAGCAATTTCAGTGACAATGCAGTGCATGGCTGAGATTACATCTGATGCACAAGCAGCTAGGGATGGCATTTATTCCATCTGACTTACATTATCTGCAGTGTTGTCATCTGGACTTCTCTTACAGGCAGCAGGGAGAAAATAGCTTGTACAGGACACCAGTGCAGGCTGGTCCTCACAACCCTTGCTGCTTCTCATTAGAATATCAGGAACTAGATTATTTCCAACAGCCTGGCAGATGTTAGGTGTTAATTATTGTTTGTTAGACTTTCACACTTTTATATGGAATGTCCTGGAGGTTTTTCTGGATCCTACTATAAGGAAAACTTTCAATGAGCAGAAGGCCTATGCTCACGTGGCATTTCTATCTGCAATGAGCAAGTTACTGCTGAGAATTAGTACTGTTAGTTCTCATTTTGAAACAAATGCCTGCATTTTGTAGAAGAAAAAGCACACCTAGAGTCCTAAATTTTGCTAAAATCAATAAATGTTTGACAATATACTAAGAAAATAAGACTTTTGGTATTATACTAGGTCAAAAAGGTGGCAGGTATTTATTTATTGAAGTAGCTTTGGCTTGACTAGTATGTATGCTGAGGTACCTTATTATGAAATTAAAATTGGTACTGGAGAGTGATCAATGGAGAACAATGAAAATGCCCATTTTGAGTAGCAGACATGTTGATTTTTTACCTAGTGTCTTTTTTCCACACCAGAAGTGGAATATGGCAAGGGAATTTTTATCCTTTGTTTGAAGAGTTAAATAGCTACCAGGACATAATTTAATAAATAGTA
This sequence comes from Sterrhoptilus dennistouni, assembly GCA_013397095.1. NCBI lineage: Eukaryota > Metazoa > Chordata > Aves > Passeriformes > Zosteropidae > Sterrhoptilus > Sterrhoptilus dennistouni. The sequence goes on along the minus strand of VWZU01003154.1, from coordinate 623,703 downwards.
ATACTGCATTAATTTAAAAAACAGTCGACTTCCAGGTCTCCACAACTAAAAAAATGTAGTTACTGCAATTTGTAATGACAATCCTTCTGCTCCACTGCTTACTCAATACATTGTATCAGCTGCTTAGAAAAAGCTCTTTGTAGTTGGAGTTAAAATCTCTGGAAAGCATCGTATCTGTATGGGATTCTGGAAGCAGGATAAGATAATTTCTCATGCTGTATACATGCCAAAAGAATTAGCATTACTGACCGAAAAATTTTAATGGCACAAAGGATGAGGTTCAGTTCTCTCGAGAAAACCCAGAGAAGGAAGTGGCCATCAAGCCAGACTTCATCACAGAATGACTCTCATTAATTTTAAAAAAATCTGCTGACTTTTTGGAATGGTTACAGCAAATGACTTATGAAATGAAAAATTCTTTCCCAACCCAGTGAGCTTTTCAATCAATGTTCTCCATGATGCGCTGTTTGCTGGCTGTCTCAATTCAGCAGCCCTAAAAATATTTAGCAATATAAATGTACATTTTAATAGCTTGCTCTGATCTCTCTTTTTGATATCTGGCTTTCATGATCTGCCTCCATTCATCCACAATCTCTGGTGCCATCAGCCGAAAAGTCACTTTCTCTCCAGGGTTCACCTGAAGGCATCTGAACTACTCAGCTTCCCCCAGCCCCCACATCAGCATTGCTCCACACCCCCATCAGTCTCAACAAATTTTTTTATTTATTTTTTTCTCTCTCATGAAAAATATAATAACAGTTTCTTCCTGTGCATACTCCATGCCCTGAGGAGAAGATTAAATTAAAACTTAAAAGAGGCTTTACTGATGGCTTAAATTTCTAGTTAAACTGCCTAAGCTACAAATAACTTTTAGGCAGGTTATTGTTCTTCAGCTAAAGCACCATTACTGTAAGGCTTTGTAGCAGACAGATAATCACTGCAGAGGGAGAGAGGGTTTGTTTACTGTCTGGCCATAATACTCCTTGCTGACCAACTTTTCTACCTTTGTCTGACTGTTTAACTTGTTTTTTTTTTTTTTCTCAGTGGCAAAACAAGTAAGATCTGGGAAGCCATCAAGTACTGTCCCTCTGGGGAAGGAGGGCATTTTACCCCAGGAATGAAGATATTTGAGGCATTATGCTTTACACAATTCACAGGAATCACCGGGTCAGGAAAGGACATTTCCTATCTGTTTGCTCTGTGTTTTATTTACAGTCGCTGTTGGAGTGGTGTTTGTCTCTCAGCCAAACAATACAGGTGCCTAAAACAGCCTGGTGTGAGCCCCAGCATCACAACTGCTGGTTCAGAGGAGCAGCAGGGAAGACCAAAATTCCTTGGAGATGCTTTGAGCAGGCGTGTGCTGTGCTGTGCACGAGCCCTGTAGCAAAGGCTGCAGCTCCAGCAGGAATCTCTCTACCCCTGGAATGGCACAGCTCTGGATCCTGGCAGGGAGGGAGAGTCCTGCTGGGTGACAGCTCCGGTGTGTCTGCTGGGAGAACACTCAGGGCAGGGCTGGCTACTCCAGATACAAAGGGATATTGGTTAGTTACTGCTTCAGTTTTCTCTGGTGTTCTCTATTTCTTTTTGAGTAGTTTGTAGGGTAAGCTAAGGTTCCCTAAGGGTAACAGTGTCAGGGCCAGTCCTGTTCCATGTCTTTACTGATGATCTGGATGAGGGGATTGAGTTTACCCTTCAGAAAGTTCAGAGGCAACTGAATGGGAACTGAATGAGAACTCAGTGGGAATGTTGATCTGCTGGACGGTAGGATGGCTCTGCAGAGGGATCTGGACATGCTGGATTGATGCACCAAGGCCAGTGGTATAAGGTTCAACAAGGCTGGGTCCTGGTTCAAGTGCTGGGTCCTGCACTAGAGTCACAACAAGCCCATGCAGCATTACAGGCTTAGGGAAGAGAGGCTGGAAATCTGCGCAGTGGAAAAAGTCCTGGGAGGGCCGGTGACAGCTGAACACAAACCAGCAGTGCCCATGTGGCCAAGAAGGCAAATAGCACCAGGACCAGCAGTGGTGTGGCAGCAGGACCAGGGCAGGCATGTCCCTTGTGCTGGGCGCTGCTGAGGGCACACCTCAAATCCTGTGTCCAGCTCTGGGCCCTCACTACAGGGAAAACATTGAGGTGCTGGAGCATGTCCAGAGAAGGGAATAGAGCTGGTGAAGGGTGCGGAACACAAGTATGGTAAGGAGCAGCTGAGGGAGCTGGGGATGTTTAGCCTGGAGGCTCAAGGTGAAACCTATTACTCTACAATTCCTTGACAGAAGGGTGGAGCCGGGAGGGAGTCAGCCTCTTCTACCAGGTAATAAATGAAAGGATGAGGAAATGGCCTCAAATTGTGCCAGAGGAGAATCAGGTCAGACATTAGGAAAAATTCCTTCGAAGAAAGGGTTGAAAAGTGTTGGAACAGGCTCCCAAAGGAGGTGGTGGAATCACCATTCCTAAGAGTGTTAAAGAAATGACTGGATGTGGCACTCAGTGCCTTGGCCTGGTTGACAGTGAGGTGATCAGTCAAAGGTCAGACTCAATGATCTGAGAACTCTTCTCCAACAAAATGATTCTGTGAATCTCTGTGTACAGCTGGAGGAAGACACTGGAGGATTATGTACCTTCAACATAGAAAAGCTGTGGGAAGAAGTGATTTCTGTGTAACACAGACCAGTTTCTGGTGCTGGATGTATCTAAGAACTTTGCCCTTTACTGCTGCACATTTTGTGTCAGTCACCTTGGCTCTGGATGGAATGGGAAGCCCACAGCCCTCTTTGTCTCACAAACATAAAAGGTATTTCTGCACTGATAAAAAATGAAAGCACATGGGGTTATGTGATGAATAATAGAAACGTGTAGCACTTGTGTGTGTAATAAATATTACCTTTCTGTGCTAGGTAAATAAAACTGATTTTCTTGCAATAACTTACATCCTAGGCCATCATAAAAGAACATATTTCACTTTAATAAATATGATCCGAGAATATCTGAAGCAATGGGGATTGCCAGATAACTTTCAACAAAGCAAGCAAGCAAGATGATTTTTAAAACTTATTGCTTCAGCTATTTTGTATATGAAACATAAAATTTTGAACAATAGCTCCTTGATTGCATATCTCTGTTAAGACACATAGGATGGACAAAAGAGCCATGGGAAATTCAGGAATAAAAGAGCAGAGAGGTTTTTGCACCTTTACAGTTTGTTGGCACGAAACTGAAGCAGAATCCTAAAAGTCTGCACTTGTTTGTCAGTGAGAAGAGTCTGTTTGGAAGTACAGCCTGTGATGATATAATCCTTGCTATTAGTACAGCGTGAATGATGTTCTGCTGTGGATTAAAGAGAGATGAGGAGAAACAGCAGGTTTTAGAGCTGCTGGCCATGGCACCATCAATTATCTGTCTTGCTCAGGTCCCAGGAGGTCTGGCATTTTCCCAGCTATAACTCCTTTTAGGCATGTTGGAGGTGAGAAGCATCACTGTTCTACCTGCCTGATGTGGGGCAAAGTCCTTGTGCAATAAGTTCAGATCAGTGTAGAATTATGTTGAAGACAGCAGGTGAGGCAGCACAAAATTATCTTAATGATTCTTTTTCTCTTTTTTTAGAGCAATGGCTAGGTATTTTATCGGCTAATCAAAAAATGGGAATCAATAGACTGAGCCAGAATTTAACCCTCACAGAATGTTTTGAGATTAATTGATTCAAACAATTGTTTGGGTTTTTTTTCCTTTAACACATATATGAGTCTATAAATCCCCAAACTTGAACTGCAGGTTTAACCTTGTTGAAAAACATGAAACTTGACCCTGACTACCTTTCCCTCGCTTCACAAAGGTGTTCCCTTAAATAGGACACAACCCTAAAGTAAGAAAAAAGGATACCAGGTGTGGCTTGAAATGGCATCTTCACATTCTAAAAGAATTTTGAGAGATATCATGTTCCAGGAAAAGGGATGTAGCTCTTCCCCCTGATTTTGGATGACAGATCCCTTTCTGAGCAAAATGTCAGAGTCTAAGCCAGAGTGACACTTTCCTCCAGAAATCTCCACTTGATGGTGGCTTTTTTTTTTTTTCCTAAATTATGCTGCTAACATTTTTTTGCATCCTTTCCATTCTCTTTCATGATCCCTGAACTCCACATTTCAGTCCCACCAGTCCTGCATTATGCTGCAGTAAACACATTCACTGTTTTGTCCAAAGTCTTCCAGATTCTTGCAGTCTTGGGAGAGGAACATGAGGATGGCCCCAGGAAAGGAATAATAAATAGGTGCATATTTGCACTTGTGACTGTATACTTTAATCTAATTGAGCATTCATGGAAAAAAAAATGTCTTCTTTATTACTTACCATAAATCCAAGATAATTCTATTTAATGTTCCTTTAACTGACAAAAAAGGATAAACACAGCTAACTATAAACATGACATAAATAAAATCTGGCATTCCTCCCATTCCCCACCCATTGTCCCAGTTGGCTATTTTATCATATCACTCGATATAAAATTTAACACTATGGTATATAAATGATCCTTTTTCTTATTCTTTTGCATAATAATTGGATGGTTTCCAGTAATAAAGAATAGTAAAACTACAATTTATTCCAAATCATAAACATCTTTGTTTTATGTGTGCTTCTTTGCTTTTATTGTGAAGAAAACAATACAGCAGCCAACAGAGAGCTACATCAGCAGAAAGCAATAGTTGTTTGAAAAGAACTAGAGCCACTTGAATTCTGTCTGAATTTAGCTGACTTGGTGTCTTACTCCTGGGCTCAGGGAAGTAGAGGAGATGCTAAAATGGTGACACAAATTGATGTTAATAAATTAGCACGCTCATAAAAGGAGACTCCCAATTTTAGTGCTAACAGCACACCATTATACGGAGCATAATGTAGTTTAAAAGGCACAATGATAAGTGGCTGTATTCAAATCCATTTCTGTGCCCTTTTGTGTTCTTATCTACCCCGGTCCAGCAGACAATCCAGCTTTTCACTAACCTTTGGCACTCCACCATCAGCAATAATCCTGCTCTCCTTTATATCCCTGTAGCTCCTGTAATGAGCATCACCTGTGGTATGTGACATTTGGAGCTGCAGCAGCAGCACAAGGGGCCTGCTCTGGCTGGTGCCTGCTGGTGGAAGAGTCTCCACTGCTCAGGGCCCATGGGAACCTGTCTGTGTGCCCCAAAGCAATGCCAGGGAAATGGCTAAATACCTCTCATCTCCTCCGAGCTGAGCCTCGGCCCCTAATCCTTGTAATTGCTGCTTGCTAAGAGGAAATCACCTCACGGGGTCCTGAACTCACATGGGGTGCTTGGCCTGCCTCTAACAAAACTAGAGAACAGCCTTGCATTTGAGATAAAGTCCTCATCTGAATCAAATAGATTGCCATGGGCAGAACCTTAGTTTTAAAGAAATTGATTTCCTTTAAAAATTAATTTTTAGGGGTATTTTTGTAATCGTATGTATGTTTAAATTGCTCTTGTCCATTTTTAAGTGTATTTATACTGAAATAGGAGACTTTCCCCCTCTAGGAATTTATACACATTTCTCAACAAATATGTATATAAACAACTTTGAATTACAGCAGCTCTGTGAGAAAATAAGTGGGCTGGTAATTTTTTTCAAAATAATAGTGGATAATGAACAGCACTTTGAAAACTATAGGATTTCTATAGCTATAAGATGAATACCAAAACCTAAGAAAAAATAAAGCAGAATAAGAAAGTAAGAGAATAGGAAGCTGAATAAGAAAATAAGCAGAATACCAAACCCAGAAATATTTGCAAAAATGTCATTCCAGTTGTCTGAACTGTGTGCTTTTCTATCCCTTCATCCTTTGTTTGATGGGTTGTTGTTGGTGTTTTTATTATTATTATTATAATTTTTTGTTTTGTTTTGTTTTGTTTTTTTTCCAGAAGAAAAATCCAGCTGAGAAGTTTAATAAATGCAATTTCGTAATGCAAAGATCAGTTTAGCACCAAGACTGTTATACTCAGTTGTAAACTTAGAGATTGGTGGTAGGGTTTCCAAAGTGGCAGGAAACATTCTTCCAAAACCAGATGCCTACCAAAATAAAAGCTTCTTGTTGCTGGACTGATATGTTGAAAGAAGCAGAATTCAAGTCAAGAAATGTCCCAGACTAAAAACCAATTTCTCCAGTAGTAGAAACACAAGATTACCAAGGCTATAGAACAAAACTATTCTGTCTCATAATACAATTTGCAATAAAGGAGGTAATATTATTTTCTCTTTCAGATATTCACTGAGACAGACAACAAAGAAATAATGTATTTTGAACTGTCAGGTATGCTCACCATAGTTTAGCGTCTCATTTGTGTATGTCTGACATCTGATTTTGCTCTGAACTCCCCCACAGAAATAGATGTATGGTCTCAAAATAATGCCTTTTAAAAAGAGGAAAATATTCAGTTGTGTGATGAATCAGCAGGTAACACAGGCAGAATATTCTGACTCTTGAAATTGAGTGCCTGTCTAGCAATACTCCATAAATTGTAACCCTGCTCTGCACATCCTTTATTTTTTTATTGGAGGAAGTGAATGAGTGGTCGTGTTAGAAGTATCACATTAACTATTATCCATTGATTGGTTTTTTTTTTTGGCTTTGGGTTGGTTTTTTTGTGGTTTGTTTTTTTTAAACTCATAGCAAGATATAAGTATGGATGTAAAAAACATACCAGAAGGAACTCTGAACGCAACAATCTAAAATCTTTTACTAACTAAAGGAACTCAGAGTCCTGGACATTAGTCATCAGAGAACATAAACAATAATACCAGGATTATAATGCCACCCACCAGTATTGAGGATTAGTATGGCAAAGGTTTGGTTCCCCCATACAGGTGCAAAATAATTCTGCCTAGCAGGAAAAAACAGTTCTCTTTTAGCTAATGTGCTCATCTGCAAAGCAATTTATATAATTTATGTTTCTTCAGACTTTGCCCCTGGCTTGTGAGCACAGGACTTGGGGCTCCTAATTATTTTACAGACATTAAAAAAAGAAAAAAGGCTTTAAGTGAGATCACTTTGTTTTCTCATCTTTTACAACCACCTGACAGTTTTGAAAAGGTATAGGAGGGCTATAAAAACACCCATCAAATGCAGCTGTGTTGCGTTGCAAGGCCAGCCACTTTGCTGCAGCAGCACAGGGAGACATGCACATACCACATGAATCTCAGAAAAATCTCCCGAAACTGGGGAAAATGTGGGCTCTTTAGGAAAGAAAGGTAACAACAAAGAAAACATGTAGAGACCTGTCAAGAGTGTAGCCCTATTGTGAGTTACTCTGGCTGTCCTGTGGTCAGTGATGTTAGGACTCAGCCTGACCAAGTTTTTTAGCCAAAATTAGTGGAATACTTCAGATTTAGCTGGTCAGGGGAATCAATCCAGATCATCATCAGTTGCTCCTTCACTTCCACGTGAGCAGCCACAGAGAAGCCATAATGGAGTAAGAGTCAAAGTGAGATTCAGAACCCTTTGATACTGGTTCCCAATTCTTGGTAAAAATTTGAGGTTGCAGTTTTTGCATTGGCTCCTCTGTCCTTCAGAAAAAGGAGAATTGGAGCTCCTCACACATACCAAGCAGTCACAGTCAGTCACCAAATGGTGCCTGCAGCACACGAGTAGCAGGGCTGGGAGAAGCTGGATGCCCTTGGAGCTCCCTAGAGAAAGAGGCAACTGAGGAGGTGGCAGTGAGATGTTTGAGACATGGGGCAGGAGGCTGATTCATTAGTTGCTACTGGACTTTTCTTCTCCTGTTGGTAAACTATACAAAAATTTGTTCCTTTCACAAAGGTCTACTTTCTTGGATCTTACTGATTCATTAGGAGCCCCCTTCTCACGCATGCAATTTCTTTTATAGGAGAAGAGGACAAGAGTAGAAGGAATGGGAAATTGTTGTGCAAGCTGGGGTTGTGCAGAAATTGCAGGGTTCCAGTGCTGTTGTTACTTTAATTATTCAAATAAACAAGAGACATAAATTATCTTGACAGTGCCTGCTGGCCACCTGCCTAGCCAAATGTTGGAGAAAATATGGATGATATTCAAAGAGGAAATACAGTTGAAAATGGTGTTGTACTCTTCCAGTATGCTTTATCTGCTTTTAGTGTTTAATTAGTAACTGTAAAGAGATTTCTTCCTTAACTATTGAGATTTTTAAATAGTGACTGTACTAGGGAAGGATAATTAAAGGACTATTCTGAATATAATCTCAGCCTTAGTAAAGGTAGTGGGAACGTTTCTTCTTTTCCCTCACTTGTGTTGAAAGAAGCAAAATAAACAAAAAATATGCTTAGTAAGCTCAATGAGTCTTTACCGGAAATACTTTTATCCTCAATAAATAAAATTATTTCACTAGTGAAACAAAGCTGTTCAGTCAAAAACTAGCAATAGACTTACATTAATAATTTTGTTATTGTTACGTATTTTCACCGCTTCACTGTATATGTTGCCTCAAGATACTGAGGGGCTTTTTTAATTCCAGGACTTAATTCCCTGAACTCTTCTTTCTTCTTACATCAGCCTTTTAGTCTCACTGGTACCTTCATCCAGTATCCTTCCGCAGACCAGGGAACAGGTCCCTTCTTGAAGTGCTGCTTCCTGCTTTCTGGTCCTGTCTCAGCTCACAAAGCTGGCTGCTTGTGCTGGAGAACAGGAGGATTTCTGTGGTGCAACTGAAACAAAAGCCATGCACAGTAAAACAACAACATGACCTGCAGCCGCAGTGGGCTTCTGCTGGGTTGAATAGCCTGACACATGGTGATGGTTTTTGGCCAAATTAGTAGTGGCATGTCTTCTGGAAAGGGAGAAATCCCATGTTTTTATGATGAATATCAATAAAGCACTTCTGCTTATCTTAACAATAGCGCAATGAGGAGAAAAACAAGGCCAGGGTGGAGTAGAGGAGAGAAGCTTTAAGCAGAAACGCTTCAGAGGCTTAAATTATTTCCATATTCACTAAATAGGAAAGATTTATAGAGTTCACTGTGAGCATATATTTGCTTATTAGAGATGCATGGGAGCAAAAACAAGCTGAGGTGGTTTTAGGATAAGCTGTCCAGAAGTAAATAGCTTTTGAATCTCTCTTTTTAAATATTAAAATTCCTCTCAGTTGTATTTGAAATGTTTAATGAAAGAGAAAAAAACCCGTAGCCTACTCCGATCTTTTCCCCAGCTGAGTTACAAATTTGCTTACAAACTTACTGTTATCACAAAGCTAATGACCACAGTGACAGCAGAGAACAGTTGGAGTGTGAGAGGCTTTCGTTTCTGCTGGGTTCAGACTGCTGCTAATGACTTGGATTCGCTCTTCCCTTCCCTCCTCTTCTGGAGCCGTGTCAGGTGCCCAGCACCTCGCAGGGCACATTAAGCCTGATGTGGGATTCAAGAGCCTGCAGAGTGCTGCCCAATGTCAGAGCTCTCTGGCAAAGGAGCTATTGGAATTAAAATCCCAATTAACTCTTTGGTGGAATTAAAATAGAAGTTGGAGCAAGACAGAGAGAGCCTGACTGATTTCTTCCCAATGGCTTTGCCACCGTCAGACACAGCTGGTGCCTGACAGCAAAGGAGGCAGGAGAGAACAGGAGTCTGGAATTCTGACTCTGAGGCATCCCTAGTTACACTTGGTTCCACAACATGGAACCATAAGCAAGTGGAAAAGCAAAAGAAAGGCAGGCTGGAGCCAAGCTGACCTCCTGCAATCGCCTAGTAAAATAGACATGACTCGTATTCAAAAAATTTCAGTCAACCCTGCAGCTGCTAGACCTTTCATATCATAAGTAAAGTGAGATGTTTTGGCTATGAAGGAAAATCTATGGCCTGTCATGTATGAAACAGAAATACTACATATTAAAATGAAAAAAAAAATCAACACCTATGAAAGCAATAAAAACAATCCAAGGTGTTCATGAATACAGCAGATACTTTCCTCAGGGAAAATGTTGTTACAACATTCAAGTGAATGAATGCTTTTTTCTCATTCAGGAGCCAGCTGAGCTGATAGCATATTAAAATTAAAACCTTTTCCCAGGATTATGATATAGTAAATACAGCAGTTAGGAGCAGACTAAAGGTGCTTCCATCCCAGTATCTGGCCTCTGACAGGGTCAAATTACGAGGTCTTTGTGATTGTAAGAAATGGATAACATGGGGTAGTTTTTTCTCCTTTATAATCTCCAAATACTGTCATTTGCCATTCATTTGCATGTGAACTGTAGTTTCTGATTTGGTGAACCAGAAGTTCAGTTACATCACTGTGTTTCGTAGATATTCATGGAGATTTCCTTCATTTTATTTCATTTCTTCTTTACTCATTTCTATTCTAAGCAGATTTAAAAATGCTACTACCATGAGTAACATCATCTAATTATAGCATGAGTAGTACTTTCTTTCACTGACTTCCCTCTCAGTCTTATATTACAAACACGAATGTTTTCTTCTTTACTTTCTCCAAGCCATTCATGATTTTGTGGCATTGTTGTTTGATTATAGTTCATTATTGTATTACAGTTGTTTTAGTCTATACTACAATTTATTATCCCGTGGTTGTTCTTTCATTTATCTCATTTTTAAACTGTAGGGTTGTAGCTGACCTCAGTTCCCCTATAGAAAAGCAAGCTTGACAGTCATTCTTTCTGCCCCTTCCCAGTGCCTTGCCTCTCACTAAAATGCAAACTTTGGAATGGCATAGCCAGGTTTGCACATGGCAGTCAGAACATGGACAGTCTTTGCTAGAAGAAAAATCATTTTTCAGGAAGTCAAATCCATTGCAGACAATGTATTCTCAATTATCTTGATTTGACTATGGCAAATAGATGATAGGGGGAGGGGATGAGGCATCACCTGAAGACAAATCCTTCAATTTTTTTGTTATGATAGCTTGATTTCACAACCTTACTAATAATGTTCTAACATCTACTTTCATACTTTCCAGAAGGGGTTGTGACTTTTTCAAAATGTGGTAATTCACCAGAAGAGAAGTGTAATAAGGGACTCAATGATCAGATTTAACAGCACTATTTCAGATCAATTCAATAAAAACAAATATTCTCATTTGGGGGTTAAAAAATGCAAGATGAGTAGGTTCCAACTGGAAGACAAATTTCAACTCTGCAGAACTTTAGTTTCTTTGGAATTCTGAATATTCATGTTGTATATGAACATTTATCTTGAATACATGCAAAAGCATAAAAACCTTGCCAGATCCACTATTCAGAAGGCAGGAAACATAAAAGCCAAGATTGTGACTTAGTCCCTCTGCTATGTATTTAGTAATATACTAATCTGTAATTACATGAACATGTAGATTATGTCCATAGGACCTTTTCTTTATTTAGTGTACAAAATTAACAGCACTCCCTTACTGATTCAAGATTTTGTTTCGTCTTCCATGGTCAATACAAGGTCATAGGCTTTACTTAACTGCAGTCCATTGAAGCTCTGCTCCAAAGCAAAAAATTATTAATTCCTGATGGGCTTTTCTCTCCTATCACCATTCTAATGTTTTAGGGGTTTAGAGACATTAATGAATGTATCTTGCCTGTGCAGTCACTGAGGGATGTTGGGGGCTGGCTCACAGAGATAAAAGTTTAAAGTGTACACTCACTTTAGGGTTCAACTTCACATGTACCACTGGCTTTTGAGAGCACCTAATGCTGTTTCGGATGTAAAAGCAAGAAAAAACTTTACTTCAGTTGCAACTGTAGATCTCAGACATTTTTCTCAATTAGTTCCATCTCCAAGAAGAAACATCCTGCTGATGCTGGTCAGCTCCTTGCCTAGAGCATGCAGGGAGTGGGAGGCATGTGCAGGCAGGGCATGTACATCCTGGACAGGGCACTCCTCTCCACCTGAACATGAAATTCCCTCTGTCTCCCTTGCAAAGGGTTTACAGAGAAGTTGTTCATGCATTCCCAGAACAGGAGGTATCCTCTGAGAGCTTTGTTTCTGCTCTGCAAGGCTCCATTTTCAAGGGATTTTAATTAACTGAAGTCGCACTGCAAATTACTAAAGTTATTTATTTGTGTAAATTGCTGTTGAGTTGCAGAAGAAAAGCAAAAGAGAAATCCTGTGAAAAGAGAAATCCAGTAATCAGTAGACTTCATTCTAGCTGTCATAAAAGTTCTCTAAAAAACTGCAGATTTCATTGCTGTGCAAAGAATGTTCACAGAGTCCTTCAGGTGGGTGAAATATTATCTTGCTGTAGAATGGTAGAAGCGTCTTCTATGAGAATTCAAAACTAGAATGAGAAAAACTCAATTTCATTGCTTAAACTCCAGCAAAATTACATGCTACTCAATCGGTTTTACCATGGAAAATGAGAGAAAGCTTGAGCAGTGAGCAGTATTAATGTGCTCAGCAATGAAAAATCATTAGAGTTCCATATGAGTTTCTCTGGATGACGAACTTGATTTCCTGTAAAAAGTGTAAGAATGTCCTATTGAAGCATTTATTTCAAACAAAGAGCTTCAGTATTTTCTACCCCCTCCAGGCATTAAAAAGTGCCCTTGAATTTTTGTGTTCTGTATTATGTAAATTTATTTGTTTATGGTTATATTTATCTCCTTATATTCTGTCTGAATCATCTAAATTACAAACTGTAATTAATTCACTATTACTGCATTATGTGCTGAAAACATACATAAATAATGAATATATTTTGGATGTGTCTTGTTGTTTTAAGCATTTCACCTAGCCCTTCAGAATTTCCTCAGGCCTTCACTTGTGCTTTTGCTTCTTGCCAAAAAGATGTAATATTTAATAGTTGCATTCCTTTTTTGACTACATTTGTTGCTGAGTTTTATGTTAGGAACTATGATAGCTTTAGCACAGCAATTGTTGATTTATTGGATTTGAGTTTGAACACTGACTTACATTAAAACATAAATGTTTTAATCAATTGCTCTAGAATTTCATAGGTAAATTTCAGAGTCACCTAACTTTCACAGAGATTAACTGTGAACTGACCCAACTCACTTTCAAATATTTTAATTTACAAATGTTGGCAGAAATTAGGCTATGGCAAAACTACTATAAAAACACCAGAAAACTGTAAAAACACCAGAACTCAAGCAGAAAAGATCTTCCCCTCCTGCAACTGTTGGTCACTCCTCTTAATCAGGTTTCAACAAGCATGGCCACAGGGAGTGCAAACCCCCCACGCTGTGTTTTTACACCCTCCAGTGTAGGGCTGTCTGTTTTTCCACCAGCAGAGAATTCCCCTGGCTTTCCTGCCCACCACATTGTCCTGCTGCTTTGTTCTCTCTATTGTTTTTTTCCTGCAGAGTGATGCATTGCTGTATCTCCTCTTGCTGCAGTTGAAGTAGAGCCATCCATCATCCCAATCACTGGAACTAAGGACCTTATGGACTGGGAGTAAATTATGTAGCTTTGGGGAGGGAGAGAGGAAAAGAGCAAGAGTTTTTTTTGTGTGTTTGCGTTTTGTGTTTTGTTTATTTTCTCTTCCTGAACCTGCTTTTTTGTATTACTGTTTCCTTTTGCATAATAATTCTGCCTTGCTTAGGATCATGATAAGGTAAATGCAGCAGAAGTAGCTTCATTATTTCCAGAATGTAAATTTAATCAATACAAATGCAGTTAGCAGCTCCATAGCTGACTCGACTGTTGCTTGGGTCTGAATTTGAGTTTCATTTGTGTCTTTCCTTTCGACTTTAATGTAATGCAGATACAGACTTCACTGAAATAAATATCCAGTAAACCATAAAATAATGCTGTATAGGTGTTGAATCAATTTACTGTTACAGGCAAGATCTTCATCCCATTCAGATAAAATAAAATCCAAGAGAGGCTCCTGATTTTAATTTTAAAGACTACAAATTATTAAGACCTGAAACTTTGCCCTCAATCTAGTCATATCTTGGCACTTAAAATTAAGTCTTAAATTTAACTCGTAAACTAAACCAGAGCCCAAAATCTCAGCAGTGTCTAACTAGGGCCACTAAAAACAAAGGAGATGATTAGACCTAATTTTCACTCCTATTCCTGAGTATTCCCAAGTGTCTCTTCCTTCTGGAGCCTTACAATATCTCTGCCCTTTCACTCCAAACTTCACACCCCTCTCTCCACCTTGTCATCTCCCTGACAGGAGAAGTAAAAAGTACTTCTTACCCTTCAAAATTTTTTCAATGCCTTAAAGGGACTTTTTTCAATTTGAACTCAGCTTTAAGTTTATACCAATTAAATTGCTTTTAAGAATCCAAGGGACAGAGCTACAAAGAGCACTGCAAGGTTTGGGTATTAAGGTGAGGATTTTTGCTTCTAGCAAGGCCACACTAGGTTTGATATCCCAAACAGTCTTCAGATTGTTTCCTAATGTTCAGTGCATGTCTGAAATAACAGAACAAAGGAATAATGAAACTGCAGTTTAATGCTAGAAGCACCTTGTTTTTCATAGCCTTGTCATGGAAATTGTGTAAAAACAAATTTGAGCAAGCTTTGTTGGTATAGTTAATGAAACAGTCAAAGATGCTCCTATGATCACTTTGATGATTACCAACAAGTCTTAATGCAGAGAACAACAAAATATCATTTTTAGAGTTTCAAAGTAATATGAATTTGCTCTGCATTTGGTAAACTTAGTTAGAATATCCATTTCAAAATATGCTCAAAGAACTGTATTCTAAGTCCACCAGCATTCAGGTAACTTTTCTGGGAGAGACAGTACAAGGAGCTTCCCTTTGTCAGAGGTGATACAACCTTAGATCTATCTGGCAAAGACTTGACCAAAAATTACTTTCTCTGTGCCTGTGCTCTGTTTTGCTGGAGGATGAGGATGAGGCTGAGGAACTGGGCCCTGCTGGGCCACGAGTAAATCACACCTCTTTACTGAAGCTTTGTCATAAAAATATGAGGAGATATCTGTGCATCTGCTTGCACACCAAACGCTGGCATGATTACCTGAGAATTTACTTTCTTCTTTGTGGAAGGAAGTAGAGTTCTCTGGGGCTTTGTACAGCTTATAAAATGAACAGTACCATGAAATTGGCATTAGTTCCTTCTTTGCTAGGATATGAGTAAAAACTATGTGTATGATGGAAAGGGTTTTTTAAAATTCTACGATAAGACTAAGATTTTAGGTGGGTAAAACCTTTTTTTCCAGCTGTCATGTTTTACACCTTCATTCTAATTCAAACAAAATGAGCCACATTTGCTCCAGCCAAGGAATGTTACAGATATACTCAGACCTACAGGATGTGACCTGGTACCTCTCTGAAGTTCATAGCTCCAGGGCCATGTATAAGGAGAGATTATTGCCACATTGAATAAAAACAAGTACATCTGCTTTTGTGATGAGTGTCATGCCTGTTGTTGATAACTGAAAGAGAAGCTGGTAAATTAGATAGTGCCTCTCCTGTCTGTGTAAGTTCTTGGCTAGATGCAGTGTGATGCCCACCACTGGAAAGGTGGCAGGTACCTGTGGGGTTAAAAAGCAAAATTATGGAGAATTTCACACATTGGCCACCAGTAGGTGTTAATTATCCACCTGTATATGGTAGACCAAATTATATTCCATCAATTAATTTCTCTTATTGAGCAAAAGAATATTTACTCTAAACCAAATTATTTAGAACTTTTTTTTGATAGGGTGGATTTGGGGGTGAGATTTCCAGACAGAAATCCCTGAAGTCATTTTACACCCCCCACTGAACAGATGTCAGTTTTACTGATATTTTGGGCTGAGTTTGATGGTGTAAGGTGACATCAAACACAGTTGATGTCACTCATTTGACTCACTAGTCTTCACATTTGCCTTTCAGTTGTCAAAGGCATTTCCTCACCTTGTCCCTTGATGTCAGAAATTAAATATGTTGTTTTACAGTGATTACTAGGTCTGTATTTCCTTTCTTTATTTAATAAGGGTGGCTTGGGTTTTGTTGGTTTCTTTGGTTTTGTTTTGGTTTTTGTTTGTTTGGTTTTTTTTTTTCTTCCTGACAATGTGTTTGTTTTGAATATTCATTTCTTTGCAGGATCTTGTAAATATACTTTTTAGTGAAAACATCTATTTCTGTTCCAGCTCTGCTCTTCTTGGACTCATTCAGTTGCTGAATTGACCTGACATATTCCTTAGCTAAGTAAGGAATGTTATTAGCAATTCTAATATGCTTCATTTGAAATCCACATGAAGAAGGAAAGTTTTTAAGGAAGAGTAAGATACTGATCCCTATAGGATAATCACTTTCAAACCAGAGGGAACATCATTATAGTCAGTAGTTTTCTTCTGGAAATCATTTTGCTTGGGAGAACAAAAGGATTGGGAGAAACAAGAGCCATTCAGCTTTATTTCTTTGTTTTCATACAGATTTCCCTCAATGTTCCAGTTCCATAATCAGTACTCAATTATTGCTCTTTCTGGATTGGATTTATGGTCTCTGTGTTCTTACATGCTTTACCATAAGTTGTCCTGTGACACTCATTTTCCTCTTAAACTGTCAGCCCCTGGGGTCAGGTTAATGTTTGAAACATGCAAAAGATTTTTTTTGCTTCCTTTTCCTTTTTCTTTCTCTTTTTTTTAAAGCAACTTTACCAGCTCTCCCAGGTTGTTCTGAAAAGCTTTTAAATGGTGAAATTTTATGCTCCCAAGGCTAGAACTCAACTTTTAAGACTCAAACCATAATTTGGGGAGCTATGAATACCTTAAAATTTTTAAAACCTGGCATCTCTTCTGTCATCTACTATATATATCTTCTGTCTATGAATGTCTGAACAGTAGAAGTTGTCACCATCATCTTCAGTACCAAAATAAAGGGGTTATTATGCCACTTCTGATGGCAGGTGTGGCCATAAACACAGAGGAGGACTGGGGAACCTGAGGTACTCCCTTGAATGCATTTTTGTTGTCTCAGCTGGAAGTTCCTGCAAGAATTCAGGAAAATAATGTTTTTACCCACATCTAAAAAGACATTTTTATGGTGTGAGTGACTACGTTGTCTTCACATAGCCTGTCTGGAATTTGGGCCAATGGGATGCCAAGTAAAGGGACAATCTTGCCAGTATGTGGAAAAAGAAATAAAGAGGAATATTTATTATATATGTTAAATATTATTTATCATTATTTTAGATCTGCCACTTGTTCAAATTTTCATATTTTGCTTATATGAAATTATGACAAGACTCTTTTGTGACAGAAGTATTTAGATATAGACTTGAATTCTTGTTCGCATCTTTTTTTCTGAATACAGAATAAAATCAACATTTTAAGCCATAAATAGAAGGAAAGCACTCTGATAATGCTCATCTGGAAGAAGTGAGGAGTGGAACTGTTTTTATGAGGAAGTGTTCAGGTAAATGAACACATTGTGCTCCATTGTGTGTTGTATTTAATGTCTAGAGAGTGAGAATATAACAGCAGATTTTTTATCTTTTTTTTTCTCTCTCCTAAAATATTTATATATTTGTGTGTTTAGACGATGCAGATCTTTTTTTGATCTCTGCTGCCTACAGAAACCCCACTGATATAGCTTCTGGTTCCATCTTCAATGTCTTCATTTCACTGCCCCTTCCTCCAGCAAGGATGGCACTTATTTAGCCATTTGAAATATGGAAAGCTGAGGTTGGATTTTAACATCCTTTATTCCCAGAAACAAAAAAGAACAGCCTAGAGGGAAGAATCCCGGGTTATATTATTTTTTCTTAAATACAAACAGAATAAATGAATGGTATGGCACTGGGGGCGCACCTTTGGTCTGCCTCCTTCCATCCAGCAACTGTCTTTAATATGAGGAGAAAATTTCAGCACTTAATTTGCAACTCCCAAAAATTCTGAAGAGTGAGCAGAAATTGGCTCTTTTTATAAGTCAAAGATAGGCACTGGGCTGCTGGACAAAAGTCCAGGGAAAGCTGATCTGGGATGAAGAGAGGAGCATGCAGGGAGGAGAGGGGCTCAGACACTGAGTCTTGCTGCTGTGCCACTGCTGTGGGACCGGGGAGGAGCCCTGCAGGCAGTGATCCAGCTGATTTAATGGAAGCATGGATCCTCTATCCTCCAGCTGCTGCTACCCACCCAGCTCTGGGTGACAGGGCAGTGCACATTGCACTTTTCCAGAGTAGTTTTACTGGCCTGAGCATTGCCTGTTTTGCCTCTCACACAGCTGGCTTGAGCAGTTTAGTAGGGAAATTGTTTTGTGGATGCATCAGGATCACATGGAGCAATTCCCATATTCACACACCATCTCTGGGACAACTCCAGCCATTGTTTCGAGGCAGCTTCATATTAGGAGCTGTTTAATGTCTTTTAGCTCTTTTTAATGTGATTTGGCATGAGAAAACAACTCTGATGGGGTGCCATCAGCCAATTCGCTGCATGCCCGGGTTTGGAAATCTTGGCTACGTGGCACCCTTTGTTTCACACACCCACTCCCAGCTTTGGGGACCTCTGCCTGACCTGGCTGCTCTCACCCTCTGGACTGTGCCACAACTTCTCCTTCCCAACCTGACACGGGCAACAGGATTCTGGTGTGTTGGCTGGTGGCCCTGGAACCCCTCCCCGGGGCTGCAGCTGAGCTCAGACCTTGTCTTTCCAGGTTTCCAGGCCTGTGCCTCATTGTCCTCACTGGGAAAGGGTAAGTACTCAACTGGCTGGTGTAGCTGCAGTGTGGTGTGCAGTTTACAGAGAGTAATTTCTATCTGTTTGTGCCTGCTGGATGTCCAGCTCTGCCTGGCTATTATTTTGCCTGCAATGACAGGATTCAAGAGCCGGGTGCTCCCTGGGATAGATCAGCGCTGTTGTGTTTACATCAGCAAAATGTTACTGTTTTAAAGGAGCTACAACATGTTGAAAATGTTTCCTCTAGGTAGTACCCATGCTGGTGATGCCTTGTTACACATAAAGTGTCTTGCATTTCTTACAGCCTTTCCACGTCCTACACCCTGCTCCTGCTGTTTGGCTGTCCTTGTTTGTACAGCTCAGGAATGTTTTTCAACAAAACTTGTTTTTCCCAAACATTCATTTAGGCTTGCATGAATTTTATGAGACTGACTTGGAAATGCTGAATAAAATTCTGCCTTGCAATGCTGTCTGGACCTCTACTAAACTTCCAGGGCAATGTGGATGAGAAGTGACAGCTTTTAAGATGAACTTTTTCTAAACGAGGTGTTTAATCCTCCTAAGAAAACCCTTACAAATCCGAAATGGTAATATATTTCCTTAAACTGTTTGATCTATAAGCTTTTCTGGGTTCTTGTTCTCTGCAGGAAAGGTTTTGCCTCACATGTATTTACATTTTCATACTTTTGTTCATGTTTCCTTGAATTTTTCACAGTAATGGCTTTGAAATGTGTGAAGATAACTAACTGCTCAGAGGTCTAACTACATATTCAGGGACTAAAGTACATGTTATTTAAAAGTTTGCTTGTTTGCTGGAGAAGAGTGCTTTTTTCTGACTTAATTAATTCTTTCAAGTATCTGTGCATGCAGGGTAGGAAGGCCTTTCCCTGACTGCACTGCAGTTTAGACTTTTTAATAATTTCAGCATGAGGTGTAATTGCCTCATTGGTTTGACTGCTCTGTCTGCTATATTATACCCAAAATAAGTTATCAAAATTTTCCCTGAAAATTATGGACAGGGTGCTCTGTAACACCCTGTCCTGTAAAACGTGCAATGAGATGAACTCACAACCAAGAGAAAATTCTTAGATCCAGCAAGGTAGTGCAGATCAGCTCAAGCTGATGTAGCTCCACAATTGCTCTATATTAGCAACTATTTTACTAGTATTATATTATATCCCTGCTCAGCTCTCCTTCTGGATATGGTAGGAAAAAAACCCACTTCTTTATAATAAAAAATTTCTTTTTAAGCTTTCAGGAGTCCCTACGTTTTGAAGCAATACCCCACTATGCCCAAGTTGCCCACCCTGTGTACACAGTGCAGAGGATTCAGTTGGCAAAAATCTGTTGTGATTGCTTTTCCACTGCACTTCCTTGAAGAGTCTCCCAGCTCATGCATTTTCCAGGCAGAAACAAATGCACATAGAAAGTGCACATGCACTGGGAATCAGAAGTGCTCAGGATGTGTCAGGACTTCTGCACAGGTGACAAAAGCGTGTGCAGCAAGGCAGAGATGTCCTGGATGGACTGAATTTCCTGTGCGTGTACAAATTGTCCCCACAGAACACAGGAACTAGATGATCTGTCACAGGTGAGCCATTGTCACTACACTTGCACTGCTGTGCTGAGGTCTGGCTGGCTGTCAGCTCCCTCTGAGCTCATTCTACGAGCTGCTGGCCAGAATAGATGGATGGAAAGAGCAGCAGAGGCGCAGGGCATGGGCTCAGAGGACTACCAGAGCCATATAGGGACTAGCAAAAATTCTCAAAATTCCTGAGTTCTGATTAAATAGCTTACCCACTGGATTGTCTTGTGAATATACATGATTTCACAGCCTTTTGTTGTGTGCTCTAAAATATTCAGTGCAAAAGTTAATTATTGTGTACTGGGGAAAATACCACGTGCTAAAGATGTCATAAGAGAAATCGAGAGTCAGCAGCTCCTGTGATCTGTGGGATAGGGGTGATTAAACAGAACAGATGCCTACATGAATCCTGCAAGGAACTATTATCATCCTGAAAAAAAAAAGGGAAAAAACTGAGAACCAGGTATAATTTTTAAAGAAAGTTTTTGGTGTCTTTTTCTCAGTACGGAATGACCATAAACAGCTATTTATGATATCCCTTCTTCCTACAGACACCAAAAGGGCTCACCCTTTCACTGTAGGGCAAAACATCTAGGTTCTTCTGTGCATTTTGTGTATGCTCCACCATTCTATGGGTAGCACTCTGATGACCCTCTAAGTCTGTGTGTCTGTTTTTGGGCCCTCTGCTCCTTCTTGGTCAGTCACTTATAGCTGAGGGATATTCCTTTGGCTAAACTGTTACCTCATTAGAATGCTTCATAATTCTGTTTCAAATGTACATTTAGCTTGGCTTGGAAGCAAAAGCAAAACTATCCCATGGGTTTGACATATCCTAATATTAAAATTAATGCTGTAGTTAAAAATTCATTCCTACACAGGAACTGAATGGAGGCACGTCCAACGAAAAGCCAGCTGTCCAGAGTTCACCAAATTTTCAGAAAGGAGATTATAAACTCTGCATGCCAATACAAACGAAAGAAATTGATATAGCAACCTCTGTTTAAATTACTTTTAAAACAGAAGTGTTGAGGGGATAAGGTGTAGATGGAAATAGGCCCCTGCCTCACAAACAGCCAACCCATCAGAATGCAGAATACTGAAAAGGTCATCCTGAAATGGCATAGGACTGTATTTCATAAAATATAGGCATTACATTTCTGGAACCTCATTTGTGTGACAAAAACTGTGACAAGAACAGAGGTTGGCACAAAATCAATATACTCTGGCAAGGATGTAATAAATAATAAAAGTGAAGAACAGCATAAATTTTAACCAGTTTTCATTACAAGTTAAAGCTGGTCTGATTTCCTATGTGATCTCTTGAAGCTACATCATTTCCAAAGAAACATCAGCAGAGGTATATTATTCATTTTGGATGAAAGGTGCTAAGGTAAATATCAGAGAGAGAGAAAGAGAGAGAGAAAAAGAATGTTTTTTACCTTTACTTGCAACTTGGGTGTTACCAGCAGGACTGGAGGTATGGAGGAAGGGGTAGGATACAGGTGGGGGCTACCAAACCCCTTCACAGTCCCCAGGGTACCAAGGAACTTTGTCTGTTTTGGTGCTCTCCACCTCCAGGCAGTTTGTTTTACATAAGGCTGAGAAACTTTTCACCCATGAGTGGCTGTGCCATAGCAAAAAGCCCCAATTTCAACCATCTCTTTACAGAGACAGCTCTCAGCATCCACATCCTGATGCCTTAATTTTCCAGTCAAATGTACCAGAAATATCAATTAAGAAGCATAATCCTCTTCTGATAATCTGTTGCCATCCTCTAAAATTTCAGCAGTGCTGGTGCTGCTGCTGCTAAAGGATAAACCCATTAGTTGAATCAGCCCAAATGGACAGGAGCTCCTGCACTTGGCTCAGCCAAGGAGGGAATTGTCTCACTAAGGCCTCCTTGGGCAGAAGTGACTCAGCTCCTGTGGTATCCCTCCCTGGGGGAGGCAGGGAAAGCCGAGTCTGGTCCCTCCACAGTATGTCTCCATTTGGATTGACAACTTCCCCCGACTGCAGGTTAACCTTGTTATGACAGCACAGCTGCAGTTGCCATCTCTCCCCCCTGCACAGGAGAGCTCAGCCTTCCCCAGGCCAAAAGCAGCTCTCAGAATCACGAATTACAGAGGGTGTTTCATGTCTGGTGTGGTTAGTTAGCCCCAAATCACTCTGGCATCGGTTTCTGATGGGGCAGACGTGCTTTTCTCTGACTTTTCCTGAGTGAGGGCTTTAGCAGGGGACAGAGCCTGTTATCCTGGTTCTGTTTTGTTACTTTCTAGTGAAAGATATAAACTAGTCTGCAATTTCATCTGTCTGTTTGACAGGTGCTTTGTTAGTTCAACACAACTTCTACCCTGGCATCAATAGTAATGGTGCTCAGTGTCATCTGTACATCACCATACACTGCATCTATTTCTGCCTGGAAATATTGCTTCCTTAATACAAATCCTGTTTCAAAATTTTGTTTTTACTTGGCTTTCACAATTTATTTTTAAATTTTTTTTTTTAAGTTAAAAGAGGGATTGTTTTTATTTTTTTTTTTGTTGACAGAGAGTGCTGTGGCAGAGAGACTACCGGTACCTGTGGACAGTGTAGTTTTTTATTGTCAAAATTTTTCAGATAGAGGACATGTTTAATTATAATCCTCATTTTTCGAATTTCTCTTTAATGTTTTTCTTCCATCACATTACAACTCGTCAAACACAAGTCAGCTTTGCAAGATTTGATCTCTGACCACTGATCATTTTTTACAAATGTTAGCAGACTCCTGTGTTCTCTCTTTACCTTCTGGATATCTCCCTAGATAAATACACTTTCTGGCTAAACATCACTCTACTTTCTGAGCAACTACTGCATGATGTTCATAACTGGCCAAATGTCTGTACAACGATTTTATGTGTAAAAAATCTGATAACAACTGTGTGCCTTAGGACTGACTAATATTGGACAGAAATAACTTTTGTGAGTGGATATTTTTAGTGTTGACAAATGTAGAGTGCAGCATTATTGAATTTATTCAGTTGCTCTCTGTGTCTCAGGAATGTGCCAGACCCAGTGCAGCTTTTAATTGCTTCACTCTCTACTCAGTAATTTTCCTGCTGTTACCAGTGCAGGCTGCTCAGCAATCACTTGGAGCCAAGACATTTGTAGGACATTTCCTTTGTGTGATGTGTGTGTCCTGCCTCTCAGCACTCTGTCAGGCAGTTCTGCACATGCATTTCTGCTCTGCACCATAACTGGGTCCAACTGGCATTTCCAAGAACTCAGGGAAAATAATTTGCTTCATGAAGCAGATCCTCTAGCTGTAACTGAGCCATATCTCTTAGATGAGTGTGCAAGAAAAGCTGAAAAGATTTGGGAGATCTGCTACAACACTGCAGACATATGGTGTTCAATCACATGGGGAGGGAAGAAAGCAGAAAGGGGAATAACACTGCCCTGGGCTGGAGAATCCTGGCCTGTACAGTCTTACTCATTGTATAGGTACATCTATCTATCTATCTATCTATCTATCTATCTATCTATCTATCTATCTATCTATCTCATGCAGAGTTGTAATCTTTATAGCTATATTAAATGCAGAGGGGCATAAAATTCCTCCAGATAAGGACAAGTAACGAACTAGAATATTTTTATACAATATATCTTGTTTTCATCAAATTTCAGATAATGTCTTTATTGGAAGTTGCAGATCTGTACAAGTCTCCTGACATAAACCCCTGAAGAAACATAATGATTAAGACTGGTTTACAACAATATCCAAGCAATGGATGCACAGTGGTCGGCCAAATTCAATTTTTATTGTGAAGTTCAGTGTTAGAAAAAATGAGACTATATACCAAGAGGGATACTGACTTAGCTGACAGTTATTGTTGTCATTGTTCTAGAGATGGTATTGAATCCAGAGTGTCATACATAGCCTTTGGCTTGTGGCAAATTATTTCAGTAGAGGATGGAAAAAAGGCTGTGGAAAGACAGTTTTGTGTCTCTGAAAATCTGCCTAATATTGGAGGGAGGAAATATTGGTTTCTTTCCTTGAGGCAACCAACACAAGTCAAAATGTAAATAAGAGAGCTTAGGCATTCTGGAGAGGTCCTTCAGAAATGCAGATCACAGTAGCAATGTCTTCTCTAATTGATTATGCAGTCTGAATCCTTGGCATTAAGTGCTTGGCAAAAGTATTACACTCTAGCTCTCCCTACTGGATTATTATCACACAATTTCTGTGTTTAATGGGTGCACTGTATTGCTGTGTTAAACAATCAAATAGGTAATACAAGTATCTCACCACACTGTATATATGTTTCATACTTCACGTGGATTTCAACAGATATGACTAGGGATTTTATCTCTACTTTGCTAATTCTGATTTTGTAATATATCACAGAGAATATGCTGGTGTCTCCCGCTGCACTTGATGGAAAGTCATAAGAGAAGATGAGAATATTTCTTTTGGGTGTAGTTTCCAAAATTACTCTGCTATTTTTAAGAACTTAACGTAACTTTTAATAAATATATTAGGCTCTTAGAAGCCTGAACTTCAATGGCTTTCACTGAAGCTTAGCTGTCTGTCTGAAAAATCCTTTAGTTATGTTTAACTGTTCTATTTCAGCTGATTTTTGAAAGTCAATAGAGAGACTAGTCTATAGAGAGTTCATGTTTCTGCCATGCCTAGTTGTGGCTATCTACTTTTTCTGAGGAAAAAGCAAGCAGAGGTATTTTAAGTGAGTTAAAAAATGCATAGGTCAAATTTTACCTTTCTCTCCCAGTAAGGCATTTCACATATCAGGACTAAGCTAAGGAAAAGTAAATTCTTCACAGATAAATATTTGATTGCAGTATGTTTACCCACATACTGCAATAAATTGGTCTTTACTGGCAGCTAGACCTCTTTGACACTTTATGCTAGAAAGAAGTGTATATAAAGAAAAAAGTGTATATATACTTTTACCCATATATATTGTATATATACTTTTACCCCTATGTTGAGATAAGGATGGGCTTGTAACATAAGGTTTTGTTGTTTTTCTGAGACATCACCCCCACTAGAAGGTTTACAAATAATGTAGTCATACACTGTGGTTGTAAATGCAATACTTTGCTTTATAAAATAATTAAAGAGAACAATTTTATTGCTGCTCCACTGCAAAAATCTGTACAATAAAAGAAAGCAGATTTTTTTTTTTTTTGGTGTGTGTACCTGTGGTCCACAGTAAATATCACTTGAAGAACTGAAGCCATTTTATTATGACTGTAAAATCCATAGGCATGAGTTCACCCAGACTAAATCAAATAAAACTAACCTGCTAAATTTTTAAAAAGGACCAGAGACCAAGCCCTGTGTCTGAAAGTAGTCAAGTCTAAAGTAATCAAGACTATGGTAGGTGTGATCTGGGCAGTTTGTTGCTTAAAGCAAATTAAGGGAGTGAGAAAATTATGAAGCATGGGGAGATCAGGGTACAAATGTTCAGGTTTGCTCTTTAACTCTTTTTGAGTTTTTCAGGTTTGCTTTTACTTTTTGGTATGGGGGAAGCAAAGGAGCTGTTGTTTTACTTTGGTTCTGATTTGTTACTGGGGTCTTTTTGTTATTTTTTGGAGATTTTTGTTTTGATTTTGATTTAGTTTTAAAGCACAGTAGATATTCCAACATTCAGCGTGGACATGGACCTTTTACCCAAGAAAGACATGGTCCATTCTGGGTAGTCAGGGGTCTCTGTGTGAATAGAGACCGAGAATTTTGCGGTGGAGTGAGTGCTTTCCATGATCTAAGTTTAACTACAAGGAGATGCCAGGTACAAACTGGGATTTTAGCCGAGTTGAATTTCTGAGCAGTCTGTTTCACCATGAAAAGAACAAGGGCTCTCCTAGTTTAGGTACTTTAGTTTGCTACTGGATGACAAATTTCCTGAATTTGGGCTGGTGTAAAATTCAGCTCATACACTAAAATTCCATTAGTGTTTTACTTGATATAATTAGGTTTTAACCTCAAAATGTTTTAACAGTGACATTACTGAGAAATATCAGGACCTGTAAATCACTAGGTTTGTACAGAGACTCTAGTCCATTCCCTCTTTCTTAAATTTGCCTGGGCACTTTAAATGTCTATTGCAAGTATTAACATATTTTATTGATAGAGGGAGTTTACACAAAATAAATCAGTGGATTAGATCAATTTAAAAGATTTTATTTCGCCTCAGTGTTTTTAAGAGTTATTTGATAGTACTAAAATGTTGGCTTGGAGGACTGAGTTTTACCTCTGAAAAAATATTAGTTTGGTTATCTACCATAGGTTTGATCCAATAAGGGCAAGGTATTATCAAGCTAGAGAGGACACAGAGAAAGGAGAGAAAATAAAGCTGAGCACTGAGTAAAAACTGCTGTGTACTTTAGGAGAGACATTATAGAAAACAACTTTCATTTGTGGGAAAGGAGTTTGAGAGATTACTCTGATAATATTGATAATTTCTTCCAATGGAAAAATGCCTAGGTACTAACTGCTCTGTAATGGGTAAAATGGAAAAGAAAAAAGAGCCATATGTGGCAGCTATAGTTGCATGGATTACCTTGAGAGTCACAGAATTTTGATGCAAAAGTTGGTTAGTATGTGTAAAAAAATCCCATGTGTGATACATTTTCCTGTTGTCTTTATGAAAGAAATACTTGGCTTAGAGGCATTATCAGAGCTCTGTATCAACATGGCTCTGCCACCTTTGGGACAGCTTGTTTCACTCTCTGTTGGGCAGTATGGAAATAGATCCAAACCAAAAATAGTTTTGACTAGTTTTGAGCCATAGTCATATGCTTTAGAGAGAATTCAGCCTGAAGAGCAAATATATTACATCATCTGTCAAGACAGGGAGTGGAATTTGAAATAGGTGTGTACATTTCTTGCTGTTACCAAACAACAGTCCTTAGCACCTTCCAGCTGATCACATCTTTATAATATCAGGTACATGAAGAGGAAGTACAGATATAGAGGTATCACAAAAAATCTTAACTAGTACTTGATGCTGAGCTTGTACCTTTTATTTTGAAGAATTGAAGAGTTTCAAGCCTGCCTGTTGTCAAATTAGGCCAGTTCCCTGGGATCCAGGAAAACTCCACTTTGTCTCTATTTTCTTCATTCTCCTTTCCGACTCTTTTTTTCTCTTTTCCTCATCAAGAATACTTTCCTCTCTGGCATTCACAGAGTAATATAACATTTATTCTCACCCAATTAGGATAAAGAGACAGAAAGCAAATGGGGACAAAGGTTTCTACCCTAAGTAGGAATTGTGCGTGTGTAGAATTGGAGAGAATATAAATTTTATTGGAATGAAATAAATAAACTTGTGCTTCTGAATCTGAGTTTCCTTTCCTTTCTTTAAAAAATTATGACTGTGAGCTTCTAGATGAATGTGAAAATAAGAACTATGTTGAGCTGAAAACAGAAAAGGCACCCCATCTTACAGTAATATAAAGAACCCCCCACAGAATTTATGGCTTATTGAATAGGCCCCCTAAGCTTGTATACATCTCCTCTGACACGGAATTATAGTGTTTAAAATCAAAACTGTACACCTGCAAGAAATTGATGGGTGGAAGGACAGGTCCATGGAGCACTTTATCAACTGCCTGCCACTTTCAGTACAGCAACCAACAAAATGTCACTCACTCTGACCAAGAAAGAATAATTAAAAATATATACATCTGGTGGAGAAACTGGGCTCAAGATGGTCTACTAATGGCATCATATATCACTGCATGGCCTGGTGTGGAAGAAGAATGACCTGCTGAAAACACCCCTTTAAGAATATTTATAGGAGCTAAATGAACTTCATTATATCATCAGATATGCCATAAACACATCTTAAAAGCATTTTAGATAACCTATTTAAGGGAAATAGTATTTTTAATGGTGTAATCTGAAAGAAAACAGTTAATGTGGACTTAAATTGAAGCAATATGCTACAGAATAAGCCTAATGAGAAGTGGACAGTCACCTTGCTGTCAAAATCAGTTGTCACACTTTTATGATTAATATATTCTGCTGTTTGATTGAGCCTATTTTTTGATCCTTATATGTATTTTATATAAAACCCACCTGAGTGATGCATACACTTATTTTTTGGAAAGCCTGGTAAAATGACAATTTTTTTGGTCTTCTGCATGCAAGATTTGGAAATCAACTATCTGTTGCCTGCTGGCTGATCTTTGATCCACGATCCTCAGTTGTAGAGCAGATTTGGACTTCAGTAAACAGAAATAGCATTCTGTGTGGGCTGTGACTAAACTCATTTCAGCACATTTGGAGGGTGCTAAACAAGTCAGCCCTCATTTGCAGAGTTTCTAACTGGAATAAGGAAAAGTGAGACAATGAGAAACAGGAACAAAATGTCCCTAAAGCATATGCATGAGGCTTTTTTTTTTTCCCTTTCCCCCATGGCTTTCTGACAGAAGTGACATATCGAATGTATTTCAAGCTATGATTTATTACCACTGGTCATTCCTGTAGGTTCAAACAATATGTTTTTCACTCAATCGAAAAATGATAGCACATAAATATGTGAGTATTTGTTCTGAGAATAGACACAATGAATATGTTAATCCAAATTCATCATCTTTGAGAAGGAAAATGTGCTGTCAGTCAAGAACCATGTTGTCTTGGGTTGCAATGCAAGATGTAACCAAAAGTATGTGTATTTTATTTGCCATCTGTTGAAACTGGTTGGGGAGGTGTTTTCTTTATCTCTTGTATAATCCATTCCTCATAACTCCAGGGGTGAGGGGGCAGGTACCTTCCGTTAAAACCAGGTGGAGCAGTGCTCTTTATCTCTTCCACAACCCATCCTCCCTCCAGGGGATATCTGCTGTCCATGGGCCATCGAGGCTCACTGCATGACAGATACAATTACATCATCCCATTGGGAGATGCTCCACTCAGTGGGAAGAGTCAAGCATTTCTACATGGATAAAATCTGAGATTCAGAACACCAGGACAGCCTGTTTGCACTGGATTCCCAGAGGAAGACCAGAGCTATCCCACCACCACTGGACCGTCAGAGGAAACTACACCCTTCTACAGCATCATCTCTGCTCCAACAGAAGAACATCTGTCACTCCAGGAGGATTTATTTGGACTGCTACCAACACCTTGACCAACAGGGTGTCAGGTCGTATTCTGACTCTGACAGTGTTTTCTTTTTTGTTTGCTTTTTGTACAACTACATTTTTATTTTTAATATTCCTATTAAAGAACTGTTATTCCTATTCCTGTATCTTTACCTGAAATCCTCTTAATTCCGAAATTATAATAATTTGGAGGGGGGGGGGGTTACATTCTCCATTCCAAGGGAGTGTCCTGCTTTCCCTGGCAGACACCTGCCTTTCCAAACCAGGACACATGTGCATGTTAGAGAGTTATTCACAGGAGAGATGGTTCTAACACACCAGTCCAAGAGAATGAGATTACTTGTCCCATTTCTTCAAGGTGTGCTTTTCTGGAGTGGTTGTTTTCTTTTTTTCTTGTCTCCCTTTTAACACATTGAAGATGGACACCAGGAACCATTGTGGTGCTCTCTCTATTTTACCACAAGTTTTGTAGCAGTTTTGTTTCTCTTAAAGTTCTAATTAGCTGAAGGCCTAAGATTGTGATAAAATGTCAGTGTTTATTTTATAGAGAAAAAAGAGTTTTTAAGTCCTGTATCTGAAGAAAACACTTCAGAATAAAATCCTTCTGGCTTTAAAATGAACGAGAATAAAGCAAATGAAGCTCCAAAATTATTATAAAGTTATGAGTGTACATCAGTCAAATGAATCCTAGAGGGGAAAAGTAAATAATTTGATTTATCATTTTAAAACATTGGTGTTATTTTAAGTCAGGAGAAAAAGAAGAGCCAGAAGAAAGCAAACCTGAAAAAATGGTGAAGAGGTAAGGCCATAGAAAAATGTGTGCCAGCCAGGGACTGATAAGGAAAACAGGGTACAGAAACTGTTTGTATTCTTGTCCCAGTCCATTTCTCTGATCCTATTTCTGGACTTTACCATCCTTAAAATAAAGCAGAAGACTTACTAATGTCCCCAGAAAAGCCTTGAAAGAAATGGTGAAATAGCATGAGGTAAAGAAAGAAATTATGGTTGAGAGGCTTTTTGTCAAGGATCTACTCTGGCACAGGAAAAAGAAAAAAAAAAGTTTTAAATTGTTCTGGGAAGAAATGCAAGGTACCTTTGTTCTGTGCATGTTCTCCTTTAGTAGAATAAGAGAGGAAGGACAGGCTGAGAGGAAGAATCACATTCTTGTGCCATACAGAGCAATATTACACCAAGACAAACTTCTGGTTTTTCCCAGGCTTTCGAGTGCCTTTTTTACTGATGTGCAGGCATAGTTCTGAGGAGTGATGCTCTCCAGATATTAATTTCTCATTTGTGCATCCTGAAGTTTCAAGTCATCCTCAGACAGGCAGAAAACTTCTTTTTAAAATTCACTGTCCAGAATATTGTTCTGATGTTTTACAGGGAAAAGAAATTCACTTTTCATGAATGAGGAGAAGAAATGCCTGATTTTGATACTTATTTTTAATTATCTGTCTTTTAAGATCCACTAGTATTAGTGCATGAGGACTGGTCATATTATTAAATATATAGCACAAAGAAATAGAGATTTCTGGCCTATGGCATATGAGGGAAGCCGTAAGGAAGTACTTCTCACTGGCACCAAGTAATCAGAACACAGCCATGATTTTCTTTGACACTACTAAATTTAGAGAAGGAATATATAAAACTGGCCTCCTGGGCATGGTGTACCCTTTAAGGCACAAAATGAAGTGTAGATTGGACAGAGATAATTGACTTTCCTAGTTTTTAGTCTGGGCTGCTAGAAAAGGAAGTTTGTTTTTGCATGCTGTCCTGTGTCTCTGCTCTCCTTCCGTTTTCCATTAACATCTGAACCCATGGGTCAGTTTTAACTAAATGGAAAGACAGAGCTGTTCTGAGATTATTTCAATTCTACAAGCTCATGACAACTGACAACTGTTGGGGGAGAGATACTCAAATAAGTACTTCTTACCCAGGAAAACTTTGAATAACTTGTCTGTCTGTCCATAGCTGTGTATGAATAATTAATCAGCAATGTGCTGCTCCACATTCACCCAGTCCACCCCCACAAGGATATGGGAAAAAAACAGAGGCAAGGAAGAGAGAGGAGAAGCAGCAGAAGCAATTTTCATGACAGTATGCAGATCCAAGGGGAGTCAGTCTCCAGCATGGCAGCAGCCCACCAGTGTTTTTATTCAATTTTATATTCCCTTTATTATATATATAGAAATGAATCTGCTACAGAGATTAGGGGTCTTAAAAAGAATTTTAGAAGAAACTCCTCTCCTGAAGCCCAAGAACTTTGCCCTATTGGTTCTGGAGAAAGACAAGGTTGGTTGTCATATTTTTTATTAAAACAAGAACTTTAAAATATTAACCTTAAATCAGTTCACAGAAGAATCATATGGACACATAAATTCTATAAAAGGTCTCAATAGTCTTTCTATTGGCAATGATTGTAAATATTTCTTTTTATTAAAGCTATTTACAAAACTTAGAGTCATTCCATGTCAATTATTATTTGTGTAGTGTGTGCTGTCATGACTAGATTAAGAATTTGGAGGACACCCTCTGCATCAGAATATTTTGTAAGGAAAATTGGAGAAGGTGGCTGTATGAGTTAATAACTCCTTTCAGCTTGTGATGAGGATTATTAAAAATAAAGGAGAATGTGGAAATTTGGACTCAGTTTAAATTGAAGTATTGAGAGGGAAGGAAAAAGTGTTTACCACCTGTGGTTCAGGGTAAGGAAGCACACTCAGATATGGCTGAGAGCATTAGATTAGTGACTGCAGTGATAGCTAGGGAATTTTAATTTGTATAATTTATTCAATCATTAATAAGGAGGACTAGAGTTTCATGTAGAACTCATTTTTATATCAGTATGTGTTACAGGCAACTCAGCAAGGATAAACTTCAGACTGAATTTTATTAAGTAAAATGGATATGGTAAGTACCATGATCATTAGGGATGGATTTTGGATACAAATACAGGTGTATTAACATGCAAATGTTCCAATTTAATACAATCAGAAATGTATTAAGTATAATAGATTGGTGGTGTTTATGAGCAAAGAACTCTCGAGGACAAAAAAAAAAAAAAAGAATAATTTGCAAAAGGATTGAGAGGAAATACTGCAAAGCAAAACCTGAAATATAAATTATTTAAAGCCTCTGTGGATGAGTGATAAGTTGTTAAGCTAATTGCAAGCAACAACAGAGAAGTAAAAAACCTCACGGAGTCAAAACTTTGGTGCTGCTATCATGTTGTTAGAAGAAACAGAGGGAATGTAGGAAAGAGCATTTGAAGAATGAGATAGAAAAATGAGTTTCTATTGCCTGCTCTGGAGGGACGACCAGGGGGTGAAATATCCCTGTGATAGAGCTGCCTCTGGTGAGAGGAGAATGAGGCACGAAAAAGAAGTAAAATGAGCAATAAAATAGAAAATGCAAGATAAATTTAACCTTTTCCATAACCTAGAGTCCTTGGTTACAACATTGCTTTTGAGCCTCTGTCTTCCTTATAGAACCACAAACCACAACAGGGAAGGGCTGATTTTTTAAAGCATCACAGCCCAGCTGTGTCTGTCCCAGTCAGGGATCTGCACCTCTGGGCAACTCTTTGAATTGAGCTTCTTAGCTGGAAATGAAAACCAAAAAACAATGTTTCATGTGATAAAGATAGCTTTCTCCCCCAAAAAAGGGAGGAGAAATTGATCCAGTTATTGCTGGGAACAAATACAAGATAAGAAAACATAAGAGATCTATGTATTTTCCAATATATTCTTTAAAAAACCCAACCCCACTCAGCAGCATGAATGCATTTAGGGAAATATTAAATACCAAACTACTGGAGGAACACTGAGCATAATCTCTTTAGTGCTTGACAGTTTTGCATGAGTCTTTTTGTCGCTTTCCTATTATTTAAAAAGATGTTAAACATCTATAAAAATGGATTTTCCAGGGAAGGTGACAAATAAAATTGTCAAACAATAGCAGAGAACACAGGCCCTTCTCATTTCTTTGCCACATCTATGTGGAGGAATTGGTAAAATTTCTATTTCTTTCCAAAATAGGGTTGAAGGTTATTCCTGACAGGACCACAAGCTCTTCCTCTCAATTCTCCAGCTTCTGTGACCAGGAGTGTGCTGCTTGGGAAGACAATGAATCTTGATGTTATCTCTGCTTTTTTCTTAGCCAACATCTTGGACAACACCTTATGGTTACTGGAAATGAAGTATCAGTTAATGAAACACGGTCTGTGTTGGAAATAAATAAATAAAATAGTAAATTAGAAGAGTGTGTATTATATTGGATAATTGTGCTAATATCTTGGCAGATGTTTTGCTAATGCTCAAATCAAATCATACCTAGGAGGGATTTTCCTTTAATCTTAGGAGAAGCACTTCAGCTGCAACCTTGTAAGAGAGGATTGAGCTCTTTCTGTTCTGGCAGTAAGCATGGTTACATTTACTACAAAAATATTAGGGAAAATGTGTATTTTTAGAAGGAAATAAGTAGGAAATATAGGCAATGGGTAAGCTCTTTACAATTGGAATGAATGAGGGAGAGCCAGAGAAAGTTCTCATTTGAAAGGGGGCGGGGGTGGTGTTTTACTCTGATATTCCAAATGAAAATTGTGAAAGCTCAATTTGCCTATTGCAATCTTAGTCTTAGCTGCGCAATATACCTTGGGATTGCTATGTTATGACCAAGAAACGAGGAAAATACTGTATCCCTCTGATACAGTGAATTTTCCAAGGTTTTAGTACCTCGATGACAGTGCCAGTGCTCTTCATAGAATTATTCAGGCTGCCCTCACAGCATCTTTTATCACATTTGTCTGCTTCACTGACACTTGTGCTCCCTCTGTCACTCAGCTCATGTGTGTGCTGCAGGTGATCAGCAGGCAGTGACCCGAGCCTGCCCTGGCTGCATCCCCCTCCTGGGCTGGAGCTTTCCCTGCAGCAAAGCCAGGGGGGCCCTGGCCACAAGGGAGGCATGGTGACCTCCATCAGAGAGCTGGGAGCCTCTGTGTCCTCACAGGAGAGGTCCCCACAGCAGGCTGTGGCTTCACAGCCACCAGGAGGTGGATTCCTATAGGGAAAAATAATAGTTAGGTGGCTTGCAGTGCGACAAATAAATGGTTGTGACAGACTTCAGTGCTTCAGGTGGAAAATGGCAACATGCTGCTGCTCTGAAATAGTGCTATCAGTGAGGCACACTGCTCCTTTGGACCCCTCCATGCCTTGCAAAGGTAGTAGGAATCCTGGACAGCAGACAAAATCCTGCCGTAACTCAAACATAAAAGATGTGTGAGGCATGGAAGCAGGGGCAGGTGACCTGGAGTGAATATAGAGAAACTGTCCAGGTGTGCAGAGACAGGGCTGGGACAGACAAAGCTCACCAGGAGTTGGACCTGATGAGGGGTCTGAATGGCCACAGAAAGGGTGTCTATAGACAATTCAACATGAAAAGAAAGACCCAATTCAACACAAAAAGAAAGATGATGGAAAATGTGCATCTATTGCAAAAATACTTCAGGGGACCTCCTGACAAGACACATGGAAGATAATCAGGTTCTCAGTGCCTTCTTCATCTTGATGTTCACTGATAAGTTTTGGTTACTGGAATCCCAGGCCCCTGAGACCTGAGGAAAAGTCTGGAGCAAGGCAGACTTGCCCTTGCTGGAGGAGGACCTGGTAAAGGAACATCTAAGCAGCCTGGAGACACACAAATCCCTGGAACCTGATGGGAAACAGCCAGGAGGTACTGAGGGACCTATCTTGTTCTCCCTCTATTATTTGTGAAAGGTTGGACTCATGAATAAGACTTCTGAGAACTGAAAGAAAGCAGACGTCACTTCTGTCTTCAAGAAGGAGCATTCAGGGAGCAACAAGCCACTCAGCCTCACTTCAGTCTTTCAGAAATCATTTCCAAAACAAGGTGATTTGGAGTAGCCAGCATGGATTCGTGAAGGGGGAATCATGCCTGGCCAACCTGAGAACCTTTCATGATGAAGTGATGGACTCAGTGAACAAGGGCGAGCAGTGGGTGTTGTTTAGCTTGACCTCGGCAGGGGTTTTTCCAATGTACATTGATTTATATATATATATAACATATATAAATATCTGATGTAGGAAGTAAGGAAGGCAGAGTCAGACTCTTCTCGGTGTCTCCTACTAACAGGTCAAGAGGCAACAGGCACCAACTGAAATACAGCAAATCAGAAGACAACACTTTGTTTTGTGAGGGTGGTGGTTGGGCTGTGTCACTGGTTGCCCACAGAGGTTATGGAATCTCCATCCTTAGAGATATTAAGAAGCCAGCTAGACATGTTCCTCAGCCACCTCTGTGGGTGATCTTGCAGGGGTTTGGAGGTGCCTTCCAGTCCCACAGTGGTTCTGTGGTTCTCTAATACAGCGACATACACTCATTCAAGTAACTTTTATTTCTACCATCGGGAGGCTTATAAACTCTTAAAGGGAATGTATGAAAAATAGATGAATGAAACATTTTCATAATTGATTTTAATCATGGAAATATTGTTTGGTATTAATGAAATAAGCTGCCTGCAATCAAACAAGGCATGCATGTTTTTAAGAGCTGAAAATAGGGCTGAAAAATCCTGTGTTTAAAAGTTTCCATGTTGTCATTGCAATAAATTAAGTTTCTAATTAAACACATGCTCACATACACACTCTTGGATGGGAATGCTATGCTTGATCTATAGCCCCAGGCTACACAGTAGCAGGCAGAATTATAGCAAATGGAACTGGATGAATGGGTTTACTTAATGACCACAATATGATTTATTTCATTGGTGGGGAAGGGGGTAGGAAGACATCAAATTGCTAAAAATATTACCTGAGCAAATTAAGATACGATCTTACAGGAGATAGATTCCCCAGGGCTCCCGTGTGAGTACAGTAGATCAGAGCTCAGATCACTGTAAAAGAATCACACTTGATGAAAGTGTGTCAGCTGATCTGCATTCAGCTTGTTTGCCACTTATAATTAAGAAGGCGTTTTTGTTATGCTTTAATGTAGATGGCTTAAGCGTGGACAATTCCTGACTTAATCCACTCATTTTCACAGTGTCATGATTTTAGCTGTTGGAGGAGTCTTGGTAAAAGAAACAAAATTGATGCAGAAAATTCCCCATACAGTAGAGCAGATGAAAAACATATCTTTGAGTAAACCTTCACGGAATTTAATTTTTTGATGACAGCCCCTTTTTATTTGGCATTTGCACTGAGAGTTGAAGCAACAGCCCATGAAAGGCGTGTGAGTGCAGGAATGTGCTGGAAGCTTCCAGTGGTGAATCTGGGACTGGTAGCTACATTCTGGTCTCTGCCACTGGGGATCTGTCGCTGGCCCCTCTGACCAATTATTTACCTTCCCAGTGAAGCAAATAAACCCACTGAGAACTGAGACAGAGAGAGAGACATAAGGCAGTTTTCTGAGTTTTGACTTTGTTGTAAATAAAAATTTGTGTCATATGGTTTATGACCTAAACTGAGCCAAAATTGAAAGCACTAACCAAACTAGCAGCAGCAGAAGTCTTGTTCAGTCCCCCAAAATGCACTCACACAGATATATTAATTTTGGTTCTGGCTGTTTTCAAGTGTTCCTTCAGTTTCTCTTTCTGCCTACTTATTTATCTGTGAAAAATGCAGAAACTGAATATAAATCAGGTTTTCACTTTTTCTATAATTGTGCTTTTCAAAGGAGATAATTAAATTTCTGCCTCTTTGGGAAAAGGTCAGCGTGTTGGGGTAACAAATATTCGTATCTCTAGGGCATTTGCCCTTATTAGCCATGAATCACTGTTTCATAAGCTTCGAGCCTTGGCTAGAATCCATCTAGCCTAAAATACTTTGAAAACCAATGAATTAACTGAGATCCACTCTAATAGTTCAACTTTATTACTAATTAACCTGTATATGCCCCTGTTTGTTATGCTGTAATTCGGAAAGTAACACTGTAGCTATTGTCTAGACACATATTAAATGTATGGTGCTGCTCCTCCATTTACTTTAAGGATTTGTTGCTGTGCTGATCACTGGTTTTGTACACAAGTTAAGGCTGCAGACAGTCTAAAGAGGTTAGTAAAGAAGCCTTTGAAAGGCTGATGTTTGACTTTATGTTGACCTCCAAATCAACTGGCTCATCTGCAGAAATACAGCCCGCATTTTTGGTGCTGGAGAGCTTGGTCACAAGGTGATAAACAGAGCAAGTGGAGGGGAACACAGGATTTGTGTCTTTTTTTATCTTATGCAATTATTTTTTTGATTTTTGAGTTCATAATTACAGTTCCTGTTCAGATTTTCAACAACTTTCAAGCTTTTGGGATGGAAAAATTGCTTTTTTTTTTCTCACCTGCAATTTCAGTATTGTGACCAATCTCTATGTTCTTGTGACTTGGACCAGATCCATAAGATCTCTCAGGTCTTCTGATGTTTGCTGAGATGGAGCTGGAGCTGGCACCAAGGTGAGAATTGCATATCCATGCTATAGGAAAACAGCTGGCACTACAGCACCCTGTGAGCAGTGGGAGCAGCCTGGGGCTGAAGCTGAGAGCCCAGAGCATCATGCTGGCCCAGCTTAAGCACAGTGACATGGCTTTGGTCATTGCCAGCAAGGCTCTTGCTCGTCTTAAGTGCTTAGACATAAAGTTTAGAGAGTCAAGTGACCCCCACTCAGCTGCATCCTTAGCATCAGGAGGTCACTAATTTTCATGGAGTTCTACTTAAGGACTCTTGAGACATGTAACTATCTGATTGCTTATCTTAATTTAAAGCTCATTTAATTTAAAGAGAGGACTGAGTTGTCCTCTCTTCTTTCACTGGTTGTGGCTCATCCTTAGAAGATACTTCTATAGTGTTTGTGCAATGCAAGAAAAAGTAAATCTCCTCCTATTCTGACCCTCTTTTCCTCTGCGGATTAGCCATTGGTATATGCTTCCACTAGTAAGAGGTTTAGATATTTGAATCTTGCCTTTCTTCTTGGATGTGTTTAATTAATTACTCCACAGAAGACTTTAAACCCTGATCTTTATTGTACTCCTCAGTCTTCATCCTTCCTGCCGAAACAGCTCTGTGCAGATCAGAGATGAAGGGCTGTGAGCACAGCTTGTGCCTTGTTAGGAGAGTGTTTGCTAGGAAGTCGAGGTTCCTCTTGAAATGCCAAGACACAAGTTTAAGCATTTTAAGTTTGGATCGGAGCAGGAAGAGTAAGAGCATGTCCTTTTTTTTCTAGGAAAGTACCCTAAGAGTGAACATACTGGTCATGTTTCTGTTCAGGTGCTTGTTCACCTCATTCTGCTCTACTGAATATGGAATATTAATATTACATTTAATATTAAAATGGAACAATCACAATAAGGGCATGAGAGTGTCTGCTTTCACATAAGTCTGTCTTATTCAAACCTTCACCTGCAAGGCAAGAGAAGTGCATTCATAGCCCTTCAGAGGCAGGAATGGAAGCTGGAAGCATTAAACTTACATGTGTGAGAGCACTTTCTTGCAGTTTCTATATTAAATGTGACAGTAACACATGGTTCATACAAAGAGCTGAAAATTTTGGTAATAGAGAACAAATAAAAATGTGAGTGTGCCTAGTCATGCAAAGGAAGCAGATGTTAGCAATACATTAAATTACAGCTCCAGCACAGGCATAGTCTGTCTTTTTTTTAAACTTGCTATCGATCTTCAGACCACAAAAAGCAAAAGCTTTCTCGTAGTAATTTAGTATTTTATCAGGTTCTGCCAAAGATCTGACAAAAAGCAATGAGTCTCTGATAATAGGTAAGTGTGACTTTATCCAAACACTTTAATGGTTATGAATGTATGGCATTAAAAGTGACATAGAACTTGCCTAGAAGAATGTAGGTCTGCTCAAGGGGAGCAGGGGAGAATTTAGGTAAATTTAGGAGAAAATGTTGTGCACATGACCTCACAGGAACAAAACCTACATCAGCTGGTTTAGAAAAGACCAATAGAAATCAAAAGTTGGTGCAAACCAACAGGTTTATGGAACCCGTTGTCCTGTATGGAAAAGTGTCCAGAGGCAATTGCTTCAGAGAATGGAGCAAAAAAACTTGCATTAGGAAGCTGTACAAGCACAAGGCTTAGTCACCTTTTCTAACCATACCAATAATTTCAGTATTTCAATTCCTTTTTCACTACCTGTGCCTTCTCTATGTAAGGAGAAAAGGTGAAGAGAAGTCTTGATGTATACTCTACACAATTCACTATTTTGTTTGTTTTTATTACTTCTCTTATAATTTATCTCTGCTCAAAGATTAATGCTCTCCAGCCATCTTTCCCAGAAGGAAAATAGAAATGGATTTTTCAATTTAAAGAAGCAAACAAAACCAAATCTTCCTCTCTGAAGACAACATTGAAAGTATACATGACTGATGCCAAGTAAACTGAGTTAAAGAAATAATCTCAGCTACACTTCTGTAGCTGGAAGACCTTCAGTATACATTAGCATCTATATGTATTTATATTTATGTACTTCAAAGAGAGGTAGGGGAGATTGTTCTGTTTGTGCTTTTTATTTGGAGTATAACCTGAAGATTTTTCATAAACCCATAAAAACTTTTTATATTCGAACATTGCACACCGAAGCCAATAAAATGAAAGAATTGTTTCTAATGGAAGTTTTGCTATACAGATGGAAAAAGAAGGATCAGAAAAGTGTTTTTCTCTTTAAAGACATCCCAAGCTGTCTTTCAGTGGTGCTTATTTAATATTTAAAGTGCTCTGATAACTCAACTGTGTGAAGCTCATTCAAAGATGTAGCAACTCACTGAACTTGATGTCACAAGCCCTTTTTCCTCAATTCACTTGTGATTGGACTTCCTTACACTTCTGGGAAAAAAAAGGGGGGGAAATGCCACAGTATTTTAGAGGATTTAAGGAAATTAGGCAAGGAAGGACAACAGCCCATCAGAATCTGAAGGAGGTATTTTCAGATATTCCCATGGGCTTTGTATCTTTGTAGACCAAGGCAGACTCAGAAATGTGTTGTGTTGTAAGTTAATGATCTGTTAGAAGAAAAGAAGAATAAACATCAACAGTTATAAATGCAAATTTTTTTCTACTATTTGAATGTACTCCCTTGTTTTAAAAAAAAATTACTTTTTTTTTGGGCATTTAGGTGCTGGAAAAAATTCTCTTACAGCAATGTTTTTCCACCCAATTTTTTTACATTATATTTTCTTCTAAAGATTTACATATATAATTTAGGTTTGACTTTTATAACTTCCTCTGTCCACCCAACCCTTTTCCTATCAACACCAGAGGTGTTGAATCACTTCATAAGGTAAAAGCCATAATTTCCATTTTGGCTTTTCAAGTAGCTCTCTGATGGTTACCTTGATGAAATTATGCAATCTAGGGTATTTTTCCAAACCCATGTCTGCTTTTTGGATTATCCCTCAGGGCTCCATTGTGCTAAAGTAACCAGTGTTCTCTACAGGCTTTCTGTAACACCTCTGGGGAAATGAAATGGCTTTTTCATGTCTGAAAAAAAAGTCCCAGCTCCTTGTCCTATTGCCCTTGCCATGAGACAGGGATTTGCAATGCCTGTCAAAGCAGCCTTATCTATGATATCAGAAACGCCAGTGTAAAAGCTGCCAAATTTTTGATCCTGTTGGCTATAGGCATTTATATTACCTTGTGGGGGTGTATATTTTTTCAGCATATCCTCCATCTTAATGGAGTGTGATAGCTTATGAAAGCCAGCTTGACATTCATTACCACACAGATTTTTTTCCTTTTGTCCACCAATAATATCTTTGTGATGGCAGCAGAAACTGTTTACATAAGAAAAGAATTGGGAAATATTCATGATTTTGTAGGTACCTAGGGCAGTAAGTATTTTTATTCATTGGAAGCAGACATGGCCCAGTAAGAGTTCATACTTCTGCCATGTTAGGCTAACAAACTGACCATTCTTTTGTCCTGCATAATTCATTAATTTAACTTGTATATGGCACAGGACTGAAGCCTAGAAAGTCAAATGTTCATCAATGGTCAAAGTACTGAGTGTTTAAATCCAACACTTTCTGATAAAAAGCAGGTGAAGAGATGGTTTTCCCTGTCAATCTAACAATAAAAGCATTTATTCTGAATTCAGGGAATACAGGAACACACATTTTAGCATCATCAAATGTGTATGTAACCTATTGGGCCATAAAATACTCCTTCAAGTGTTTGCTACTCTGTTTTAGTCTACATTGGAACACCAGTCTTGACTACTTCTTTGCCATTCCTTTACACTTTTCTGAAGATATCTTATTCTGTCTTGTGAGGATTCAATTATTTCATGCACACTGAAACAATTTCAGCTGGGGAACTGCCTCACATGCAATCTCCTGAGCCAGGCCACATCAAAACAGGGCTTGTAAAATCTGACAGCCTTGTTACTTGAGGTTGCCAACACGTTCAGGAGGAGGCCCTCTGACTGGCTATTGAGTGTGTTTATTCACATTTTTCTGATTTTTTTCCCCTCAGCTTTCAGAGACTAGGTACAGGGCCAGGGGTTTATTGTATTCTAAAATGGTGGGTCACTATAATGGTGGTAATGGCATGCTGGCACCTTTGTGTCACAGAGGAAAGATATATTTAAATGGTAGAAAAGTACTCAAATAGGTGGGTGGAGAACACTTAACCCAAGTGTCCTAGATCATGGATGAATGCTCTGTTGCTGTGCTGCTGGGCAAAAGCATTCCCTGCCACACACCAGAAAGCCGTGTTATGGTGGGGTGCAAACAGTCAATGCAGTTTTGTTCTTAGCTGCATTTCCGCTAGCAACACTTCAGGGATAGGGTTTAGGAGTTTTTGGAATCCCAGCTTTGAGCTTTGTAGTTTACTTGGGGTTTTTCCCCTCAAAAAACACTGTCGTGGATTTAGGCTTTGGTGAACAATAGAAGTGAGCAACAGTCCCACTGAATCAAGAAGATGAGCCTGTACTTAGGGGAGCAATTTCTTTCCTTTGTTATCCCATCTGTGTATCAGGGAAGCCAAACCATCATTTTTAAATTGATTTGTCACAGAC
Source organism: Sterrhoptilus dennistouni (assembly GCA_013397095.1). Classification (NCBI taxonomy): domain Eukaryota; kingdom Metazoa; phylum Chordata; class Aves; order Passeriformes; family Zosteropidae; genus Sterrhoptilus; species Sterrhoptilus dennistouni. The sequence goes on along the minus strand of VWZU01003154.1, from coordinate 581,409 downwards.
CAAGGAACAGAATAAGGCTCAGAACCTGCTACTTCAAATCCATCTCCCTCTGATGCCTTCCTCAGACATTTTAATTAATATTCCTAAATGCATAAAGATAAATGAAAGAAATCATGTTCCTTTAAAGTAAATAAATAAATACAATGTGAGAATTTTCAATTGTCTCCATTAAGAGCAAGCAGATGGCTCATTGTAGTGTTTTATTTTGTTATTTACAGAACAGCTAGCTTGTACTACAGTATCTCTTCATCTCCAGAATTTCTCTTCCAAGATTATGTATAGGCTCTGCCTTACTAGTAGTATTTTAATTCATCACCATATATTTAGCAAACTCTTCTTTTATCACTTGATGACAGAAGGGATTTTTTTCTCTGACATTTATTGCTTTTTAAACTGTATTTCTGGTACAGTGCCAGGTTTCTCCCAAAATATTGTAAATAAATGTGAGTAATACAGATTTGGATTTATGAAGCATAATGGTTGGATGCTTTAGCTATGAAGAGATGCTTTATCATAGTCCACCAATGTATGGGGAAACTTCTAAGACTTGCTTTCCTTCTCTATTTTACTACAGTCCTTATAGGTTTTAAACCAAGTTGCTCTGAGACTTGAACATGATTACAGTAACCAATCTGACATACACACAATGTGAATAAAATGCTCAATTATATACAGGCATTTTAACACTGATACATTCTACACACATCAAATAAAGGCACCTTGAAATAAAACTCTTATCTCCCTCACCCCACTTATCTACTAATTACATATGAACTCACACAATTAAAAAAAAAAAAGAAAAAAGATTCCTGTACGTATATCATTAAGGAATATAAAAGAAAGGCTTGTTATCTTCCTTCATGCTTATCTGTAAGACTCAGTAATGTTCCTATCTGTAAGAGTATATACTTTCTCTATATGTGTATGTTCATATATAGCTTATATATACAAATATAATTCCTTTCAGGCTCTGAATGATTAATAGACTGGCTGGGGAACCTTTCTGTATTCACACTTTCTGCAATCAGAAATTCTTTAGATGGAAATCCCCTATTTCTTCCTTTGCAGGCACTGCATCATGAGACCATGAAATCAATCCTGCCACCCTTTTGGTGAAGTTTGGATTCAAAATGAAAAATTGCCTCTCCTCTAATATCCCTATTCTTTTTCAGTCATTATTTCCCAACCTGGATCATTTATTTTTTATTGCATGGTGGATTAAATGTGCTGGTAGCAAACTTTTTGAAAACATGGTGGCTAAGCAAAACCACCACTCCTTTGCATCACATACCTGACATTTTTTGCCTGATGATGCACCGTGTGGTTTACCTTGAAGAACATGAAGGAGCTTTATTTCTGAAAAGAAAGCATGTGCCTGAGGGAAAAAAAAAAAAAAAGGATATTTGTAATCAGTAGAAAATAAAGCCCCTGTCCAAAATCATGTGTGACATTCCTGTCCCTCTCATGATGTAGGGCTAGTTAACCTCTGAGCTCAGTGTGCTGCAGCTGGAGATGAGTATTATCAGCTTGGGCTGAGGTGGGTTCTGATGGAACCAGTCAGGGAATCTGGATTTCCCCAGGCACTCCAGCCCCAGGGGGGAATAAAGGGCCTCTTGTGCCTCCCCACTGCAGCAGCAGGGGCTGGCATCATTTTTCATACCCTTTGAGGCTAATGCCACACGTCAGACATGATGCAGGAATGCAGGCAGCACATCCCTTATCTGCTTTCCATTTTGATATTTAATGATTTCTCAGTGGATCCAAAGGTTGCATAAGACTTCCAAGCAGAGGAATGACCCAGATCAGTGAGATACCATCCGGGAACATTTCCCAAGTGCCTGTTTCATGGGGATGGGAAAGCAAGCAGATGTTTTCCATCAACAACTAATGCTGAAGAGCTACTATTACTCCCTCCCTAACCACAAGCTCTGTGCCATAATCATCTACTCCCTTCTTCTGCTTCTATAGATGTAACAGCAGCATGTAATAATTCAAATTCTGTCTTGTTGACACAGCCTGCTTCAGCTGTACAGAAAGCAAGTTTTTTGTTCACCAAGACTGTGGACACATCAGCACCTTGCAGAGACCCTAAGAGCTCTCTCTCCTCCTAAGAGGAGTTGCTGCTTTCTTGATGGCAATTGCCTGCTGTTGTCTGAGCCTCCTAGAAATCTGTGGCAGCACACTGGAATAACCACACACAGTAAATTTCTGTCAATGTGGCATGTTATTTTTGTTAGACAGGAGCATAATTTCCCCCTGAAATATTCCTTGGAATAATTTCTATTAAAAAAAAACCAAACAACCAAACCACAAACTTTTCTTTTTCTCTTAATTCAGGAAGCTGATGTCAAAGAATCTTTTTTATTTGCCTTGAGTAATTATGCTGGTGTGAATTCCTAGGGCAATTGTAGGAATTGCTTCAGCTGAGTCTGTGTCACTGATGGGGAATGACCTGTCATACACATCTAGCTTCGTAAAGAGTTAGAATAACAGGTATTCTGATGTATCGAGTTGGAAACTGAATAAATATGAAGCCTAATGGATTATATTGGACTTAAAATACAGGCATGTGTGCAAGGAAGTCCCATAGAGAATATTAAAGATCAAAAAGAGTGCAAAGAAGTTACATGGCATTAGTATAATAAAAGGGGACTAGCTCACCTGTTGAACTGAAAAAGGATAGCTGAGGGACTAAACAATTTATTTTTGGATATAAACATGGTCAAGATGTCTATGAGGATGAGCACTTCAATATAACATTTGGACAATTCAGGTAACATGATAGCTGTTGTACATTTCCTCTCCTAGTGCACAGCTGTAGATGTTCCAAACTGGAAAGCAAAATCTTTAAAACCTCTCCCTGTGCAAGCTCATAAAGACCTGCTGCTCACAGAATCCTATGGAATCATAGAAGAGCTCAGGTTGGGAGGGACCTTGAAAGGTCCACTTGTCTAGTCTTTCATAGGAAAGGGAGCCTAGATCAGATTATCAAGTCCTGTCCAATCACACCTTGAAGACCTCCAGGGATGGGCAGCCCACCACATCCCTGGGGTGCTTGTGGCAGTGACTGACAATTCTTACTAAAAAAATCCTCCCTTACAACAAGAAGAAAACTCATGACTCATTTAAGACCTTGGAAATGTTTCACAGTACAAAGCTTTGCTCTTTTTTTTTTTTCCCGCTATCAAAAGGCTGCATGGACACAACAGTGGCCTAGGCTCTGCTTAAGGTCAATGTGCCAAAGTTACCCTAAATTCCTGGTCCACAGTGTAGGCAAGTCAGGACAATCCTGAGGTCACTCATACAAGGAGATGATACTTCTCCTTCCATAGTGAGAATTCTGGAGAAGACTGGCCTTTATAGCGAATTTTATAGTGAAAATCGCTACAAATATGAATAATGTGAGACTGAGGAATGCCATGGGACTGTAAACCCTTCACAGAAATTAAGGATCCTCTTTGCCACAACTGCATCATGTGTCTTGGATACCAGTCCTGAAGAACAAGGAAGGAGGATTAGATTTTACATTTTTAGAACACATCTAAATGAAAAAGTGAAGAAAAGGATGCTGAGAAAGGAAGGAAGGGAGGGGAAGTTTTACCACAGATAAAAGGAAAAGAATATGTAGATGCTCCCTGAGGCAAAGCAGGTGGGGTGAAGAGGGCTATGTTACCAGCTTCCTTTGCTCATTTTAAAGGTTATTTTAAGAAGGTAGGAGTCAGGTGTGGAGGACTTCTTTCCATCCCAAGACATACCATCAGGAAATCTTAGGACACAGCAAATAAAGGTGATTGATGACAGGGTTTGGGGATTTTGTTTTGCACTATTTTTATTTTTTTTTTGTAATATTTTCACCTGGATTTAACCCTTGCTTTGTCAGAATAAATCTTCTTTCTAAGTTTCAGCTTTATTCAGCGGTGACAAATCTATGACATTCTTTTCTCCTGGGGGTAAATCTCCACTGATGTTTTGCAGGAAACCCTTGTAGGAGCAATGCTTATGGAGGAAGCTTCCCTCAAAATTATGAAAGTTTGGGGACCTGTGGGATCCAATGCTAGGGCTCAGGATCAATTCTCCCCAGGCACACACAACCCAGTACCTTCCTTGTAAAAGATAGGAAAGAGGAGGCAGCTTCCAGGCTGAACACCCCCAAATTGCTACAGCTGATCAGTGCAAATTTCCTTTGGTGGAAAGATATGACAAGTGAGAAGAGGGAGTGGAATTTTGCTTTGTTATTCTGATTTTTCACTGACAAACGCAGATCTCAGCAGCGTGCGGGAAAGGAACCTCAGAGTCTGTGAAACAGGAGAGAGCTCAAGATATAATGTACAGACTTTTTTTTTTGTGCTTAATGGGGCTGCTGGGATATGAAAACGCCATTTTGGGGAAAGCTAATTGCCTGTTCAGCAACTAAAAGCAAGATACCTTTGTTCAGTGAGTTACAATTCCCTGAAGTACACTGCAGTAGCAAAGCAGTAATTACAATGCAGCATGTCTTAAAAGAGCACCATTACACATTTCATGAAGAAAAGGCTAACTTAAGCATTGCTGTTCCCTGGTTAAAGAAAAAAGATTTGAAACATCTTGAGCATGATCTTGTATGTTTTATGAATATAAATTTGTCTTCATACCTATTTCTAAAGTGAAGACTGTGCTTGAAGCTTACTTACCCTTTTCAGACTGCTACCAGGCCAGGTTATAAGCTCTTTTGTGCTGCTGGAAACAATCCAGTGATATAAAACACAGTTTTAATTTTNCTTTTTTTTTATGTTGGTTTTTTTTTTTGTCTCTAGCAAAAAGATATTGTCTCACCAGAATGGAATGACTTGTGGCTAAGGCGGCCAGTATAAATTAAACTGGGGTCTTTGGCTGAAGAAGCACAATGAATGTTCAGAAAAGGATGGTGAAAAAGAGAAGTGTGAGCAGACAAAGGAAACTAGGCAAAAAATACAAAAGGTTGTGGGTTTAATATATTTTTGATATCCAAACCAGAGTGAGCATGGTTGCAGAATTCTGGAAATCATAAACACCTTAGAGAGTTAAGACTCTCATAAATGGGAATAGGTAATTTCTTGGGGATTATTTATAAATCAGACTTTAATTAAAATGTTGGGAGAAGAAGAACATATGTTTTAATAAATAGTTCATTACTAAATGTTAAATAATCACTTATTGATAACTACAAGCATGCTATAGTTATTTATTAACCACTATTTATTTATTAACCTTTGACAAATGGAACACCTTCTACGCAGAATGATATTGCCAAAAAGAAGCAGGAAAGAAACCAGATATGAATTAGGATTTTGACAGAAATCAGTAAGGAAAGTAACTTGCACACCAATTACGTTGTATTACATTGTAGGTTCCACACTCTCTCCTAACAACTATGTAATTTTCTCATGTCTCCCTGGCACATATTCTGTGATTTTTCATTAAAAAACCCAACACAAACCCAATAATCTCTTCCCATAAAATACATTATTAGAAGAATCATAAGGAGTGAGAATACAGACCAAGTTTAATAAATGCTGCAAAGCATTCTACTGCTTCTGAATGTTTGTGTTGGATTTCATATGATGTATGAGAAGCTGACATGTCCTGTGGGGGCTAGTTTACATTTTTTTTAATGAAAGGTTACATTACTCTGGACCTATAGTTTATTTAGTTTTGCACTAGAGATGTAAATATTTATTAAGGCTTTGACTCATTACATTTTGTGCAAACCTTGCACTCCAAATCTGTGTGATTCACAGTGTACTGAAAATAGAAATAATACCCCTAAATCACACCTGTCTGTGAAGAGAAAATCTGCCAGTTCTTTCACTCCCAACTCATCGCCTTGCGACAGGCAAGGAAAAAAAAAAAAAGCAGAAAGAAAACTAGCTGCTACTTAGAAATGAATTCACTGGAAAAATGTTCCTTTGTTAAGAAGTGCTTGGCTGGAATGGCTGGGAAAATGCAGAGCTCAAAAAAGTCAACATGGTTTCGGTTCTTAGGTCATCTAGCCCCTTATTTTGAAAGAAAAACCTGTCTCTCTCCCTTTGTTTAACTATTTTTAATTTATTTTTTGGGGAATTTTGGAGGCTTGTTTGTTTTGAGAGAGATGAGTTAAAATTCTTTTATGTTAGGGACCTGTAAATCATGGCCTTATACCTTTTACTGCATCCATCTTTTAAACAAGTGTGTCTTCCACCTTATTTTGTGATGAGCTTGACCCTGTCATAGTCTAAAAATACTTTGATGAGTCTCCCTCTAAATAAAAAAATTACAGCCTTTGTGGAGTTCAAGTGATCTCAAGGTTATGCAGTGCTAATCAGTTTCGTGGTTCTTAATTCTGCTTTCAAATTTAGCCATAGTAGTCTTTCAATTCACTTTTGTGGAACTTGATTGATTTTGTTATTAACATTAGAAGTCACGGGATCAGATAGCAGTGTGTTGAACAGACATGCACCAACACCAGTCTACTGAAACATACATTGATTTCATCAGTATTTTTAGTCTAGGAAAGTATTTAAATTTTGGGGTTAAAATTATTCTCTTTTAGTCTCTATTATTCTCTATTATTCTCTATTATTCTCTATGTTTAACAAATTATTCTCTATATTTAACAAAGATGAAGGTATTACAAATATTTTTGTGACTGCAACATGTAAAAAAATGTGTTATATATATTTCTGTTAAATTACATCTACTTATATATCTGCACTGTTACTTTATGCCTCCAGATAATACTGTAAAGCTGCTTTTCCCAAGTACAAGAAAATCCATCTTGAAACTTTAATTAAAGAATAATCTATCAATGACAAATTACCAGAGGATGGATATGTCATTCACAGTGTTGGCACGTCATTTCAAAGAACACAACTGAAATCACAGGAGAATAACAGATCTGGGTATTTGTTTGCACTTAACAGACAAGGGGAACAAAACTGATATAAAGCAATTTCTAGAGAGTTTCTATATTAAGAGATTAGTGTGAAATTCCTTCACTCTGAAAGAAAAAGTAGCCCTAAAGCAAATCTGCATCTTCTGTGAAGTCTGTAAAACCGCCACTAAAACAAGTAATCACTTGATATGTTTAAAACTACTAGTTTGGGTTTTTAAAATTGTGCTCATGAAGTCTCCACACTAGTTAAAACCCTAAGTAGCTTTTTATTTGAATTCGTAGAAACAGTTCTTGTAACCCTATTTCAACTTACCTTTTAAAATAGCACAAGAAGAGGGAGCTGTGAGGATGTGAGAAGCAAGAGCTTTTTTCCTCCAGTTCTGTAATTCAAATAAATTAATCTTTACATCTCCTCCCTGGTCAGCAGCATGTGCATTTCTTCACATAGAACCATTTACAAAATAGAGACTCTATGTAGAGTTCCTATGTAAATGACAGTAAAAGCTCTTTAAAAAACCTAAGTTATTACAATTATTCAATTTCCCATGAAATTGGGATTGTTTTTGTCCATGAGTTGTTATTATTATAAGGCCTGGAACAAGATAAATTTCAAATGAGAGGTATATGACCTCAGTATGAATAACCCTAACTTAACTTCAGCTTAAGAGAAGACACCGGCATAGTAAAAATCACAGTGAACAATGATTATTAGTTTTTTATTCCTTGCCCACAGAATATAGTTCTACCTTTATCTCATCCAGGAGAACCTTGTAAATCAGGTGGAACAATACTTCTATCAGAATCATATGGGAATTTCACATAACCTGGAAGCAAGTTACTGGCAAGACATTAACCTATTATCCAGGGCTATCTACAGTTCCCTAATCACCTCATGCACACATTTCCTTGGCTATAATCCTAGATATTTTCTGGTCAACATTATTTATTTTTACTTTGTGTTGGGTTGATTGGCTTCTCTTTCTGATTGTCACATGCCAAACTTTTTTGCTTATTTTTGACTCCTGAAACATATCCAACCTGCTATACCCTTTCAAGGATGTTAAATCTAAAATAAAAGCATAGAAATTCACATCTAAAGGTCAGAGCTACAATTCTATATTTAGATTCAGTTGGACTATGTTTCTTTCAGGAACTACTTTGAAGTCTCAACCCAAAGGAATCCATTTAGTCTCTATCATGTCCTTTGGCATAAATACAGTTGTATTATGTTTCTCCCAAAAGAGTTTTCTATACGAAGGGGATATTGGAATAAAAAACTGAAAGATGATAAATCTGATAAATTTAGCTTTCTTAATTAACAGCAGTATTGATCAGGTTGTTGATTAGACCATTATTGACCCAAACCTCCCAATTAAAGCACTGACTGTCCAGCCACTGCTTACACAACTTTCCATCATTTTGGCCTCAAGGCCGTGATGGACTTCAAGTCACACCCTCTTGAGTTTTCTTGTGGGATCAAGACACTACGGAAATACAACACTGAAGGTTGTCAGAGTTGGTTGTATTTTGATGATTTGCCTCCCTTGTTAGGTATTTTATCACACGTTTTGGTACTTCCTGTACTGCTTTGACTGAATGGTAGGTAACTCCGTGATGTTCTTCAAATAGGAATTGCTTCTTTCAGCAGAGGAAACCATAGATATTTTTCTGGAATTATCAGTCCTTCAAACCTCTACTCTTCTAATGGCGGCCTCTTCCCTGCAGTTTTGAAGGTCCTTTCCAATCTGTGGATTTCAGTGCAGAGGATGTTTAACACCTTGCAACAATTGCCATGTTTCAGACACCTCAGAGGGCAACAGCCTGACTTTCTAAATCTTCTATGACTGGAAATTGAATAGGTTATTTGCAAATATTTGCACTTTTTGTCTTGTTGCTTCTTCTTAATTTCTTGATTATAGATTTCACTATCTGAAGATAAATATGTAAGTCTTTCCAAACAAGAACCCATGTTTGGAGAAAGTAGCCAAACCTGAGCAACTCTAAACGGACTTTTATGCCTGAATAATCTTTTATTTACTAAATCCTCTTGAACAATTTGTTTCAATTTGCTAAAATTATTTTAATAATAGTATCTTTATGTTACACATGGAGCTATAAAAGATCTTCAATAACGATCCCATAGTGTTTAAATAATTAATTAATTATATGGGGAAGAACTTCCTAATGATGACATCATTCCATTGCATGATGAACATACCAGACCACAATTCTAGCAGGATGGGAAAGCAACAATTAACAGCAAGCTTTGCTATGACCACTGGTTTTTATTATTAGGAAATTTAATTCAACTATAAATACTAGTGTCAACACATATATTGAGGAGGATAAAATTAGACTTTTACACAAAAATAAAAAAAACTCAGAGCAGCGATATAGCATTTAGTATAAATGTTAAGCAGGATTTGAACTGGTAACATTTTGCTCCATGGACTAAAATATCTTAATAGCATATAATTGCTTCTGTTAAGGATATAGAAGAACTTTGTACATGTAAATCAATGCAAAACAAATAAGAAATACTGGTGGTCCTTCGCTATGCAAAAAAGGCATCCATTTTCATCTAAAAGCATTCTCACAGCTTATGACAAGTGACAGTACATAATATTTCTTGGAATCAAGATCAGACGCACAGGCTCAGGAGTTTTCATAGATTTTTTTTTGGTATGTTTTGTTATGTGTTTTTTGTTATTTTTGTCTCTGTGCATTCAGAGGTGCTTGTCTTCATTAAGAATGCAGGGGTGATAAGGAAAGGGATAGAGGTCATGGAAATACCGTACTGGGTTTAGTGGCACAAACTGTCCACCATTAACATCTAGCAGACAGAATTGCACCTGAATACACTTCATTACCTCTCTCTGCAGGACAGACTGACTCAGGCCCAGGACTGGCCAGCTTTCTTTTGTAAAAAGTTTATCTTGAAGCTGGCACAGTGGTGAGATTATCTTATCTATTTCTCTCTGTGCAGCCCAAAGTGTTTGAAAACTGAGGGGTTGTCCCTTCTTTGGGAGCAATTTTTTTCTCTAGATGGATGAACAGTTTTCTTTTCCTGGGGGAGCTATTTCCAAAGAGTCACTTCAAACAGGTTTCAGGAAAACATTTCCTCTCAAGTCTGCCTGATTCATTCAGGTGAACAGCTCTGTGTTTGCCTGTTGAAGTGAACAGGTTTGTAGGGTCTCAAGTCTGTCCATCTAAACAATCTTTATCTTGGAGAAATATGAGCTGCTCTTTTCCCATATGACCACTTCCCTGCTCTTGTTTTTTGATTTTTTTTTTCTGTATGAAGGGGATGGAATCGGCAAAAAATATGTATCTGGATTGTTTGAATCTAAGCAGTAGGTTCTTTGGATGCTACCTGGCTGCCTTCCTGTATTGCTCTTCAACAATTCATTTTTCCACCTAAGATGGTTTGAGTATTTGATGGCATAATTATAAAATGTACAGCAGATTTACTTTTCCCTTTAACTTCCATGAAGACTTAAGAAGTTTTGGAAATTCAAACTCTAGATTGCCTAAATTGGACAGATAAAATTAATGCACAGGGGAGCTTTGTTTGTTTGGGTTTTTTGGTGGAGCTTTTGCCGCAAGTAGTTTGCCCAAAGTTACAAAGGGAAATGATGTTTGAGTCAGTCAGTATTCAAAGATTGTCCTAAGATTGTCAGAGTTTGAGATCCTGACATCTGGTCATCATTAAGCACCTCTGTTAACACATGATATTTTACTTAGACTGAACCAGGAGGCAGACAGTAATTTATATCCTGCAGCCAGTGGAAAAAAGTCTGGTAAAATGTATAAGTGATCATGAATAGAAGTCTCTAGCAGGTTCAGCTGTGGGGTAAGGTATGTGAGGAGACAGATTTAAAAAAGGAAATCACACTTTGGTGATTTTCCTGGCTTAAAATAAGGAGGCTCCGCCTTAGTTCATCAGATGAGAAGTGGTGTTAAGGTACCTTTCCCACAGAATGTTGGGCTGTATACAAAGACATTTTGCAATACAAATGCTGAGCTTCATTGGAGTTTTCTGGTTTTGTAGGGGTTTCTTTTGTTTATTTCTATAAAATTTTCTGGGGGGAAAAAACTTACAGCATTATTTCATTCAATTTCAGTTGTCATTGTGAAATATTAGATTAATGGCTGTCAGCCCATTAAGTCAAATATTGCAAAAGTTTTCCTGCATACTTCCTTAATTTTGCCAAAGATTAAAATGTCATCACAGCCATTAGGGACATTGGGCATGCTCTAAATTATTCTGTGGATTATATTTTAAAAAGTTTCAGCAGCTACATATATTTCAAACATTAATTTCTTGTACTCAGTATTTCAAAACTTTGTGAATTTTCTTCCTGAACTCAGGTTAATAACTGATCAAAGAGCACTAATTTAGCAGACCTCCACTTCAGAAATCCTATTTTAAACTTTAATTCCTTGTAGCCATACCTTTATAGTTTTTCATACCTTTGCAGTCTTCAAGAGCTTTCTAAATCTGTAGAAAGTTCAGGAAAGTCTCTGATACTGAAGCAGACTTGGGAGGAAGAATTAAACATTGAGACTTATAAAGTGATCCTGTGGGATCAAAGAAGAGGGGCATGACATTGAAACTGAAAGTGTGTCAAAATTCTGAAAAGTTTTTAAAGAGGAAGGGAAGGGAAGGGAAGGGAAGGGAAGGGAAGGGATCCCACTGTTATCTGTCAGTATGAAGATAGATATGGAAGTACAACAAGTCAGATAAAATCTCACTGAGGTTGTGAACATAGGGACTCTCCTCCACGAAGCACACATATAAAGCAATTCTCTTTCCAGTGCTCATCTCTGAGTGCACAAACACAGCTGATGCAGACAGTTACAACAGTTGAGGATCAGTTGCAGAATAAACCCGAGGGAAAAAAAAAAATCTTTCTGGATACTGTGCTGCTGAAAATCTACTGCTAAAGAGCACCAAAAATACCCAGCATAACAAAGACAACCAACCAACCAACCAATGTCAGCTCTGGTGAGATTTCTGCATTGAAGAAAGACTTGAGTTTACTGTGTTTTTTGTAAAATAATCATGATTATTGCAATTAATATCACATTCTAACAGGAACAGCAACAACTAGAAGAACACCAAACACTGAAAAACAGCTCATATGTAAAGAATCAAAGGATATTCATATTACAGATATTTGTATTTCTGTGGTACTGGGCAATTTCATTTTCACTTTGAGTTTTTAGCTTGTTCAGTGTCATAAAGTAGCACATTTTCAGTTGAAGAAATCAATATACTTCATGACAAAGATGCCATTAAGAAGACCACCTTAATAGTTACCAGTTTAAATTTGACTTAGAGCATAAGTCTAGCTTCTGAAACTGAAATAATTAATGTGAGCTATTCAAAATAAAAGAAACTCTAATAAAAAAAATTATGGTGGAATTGTGGATTTTTAAACTTTCGTTTTCACTTTGAAACAGTTTTCTTCTAATCTATATTCAAACTCACTACATGACTGTCAGAGCTCTTCATGTGCCTTCATCCTGTATTTCCATTCCTCATCTCAGCATGAATATTTACAAGGTTAATCTTCAGTACAAAGCACATGTAAAAATTTTCTTTTCAAGTATCAAGGAAATGTAGATAAGCTGCGGTACTCCAGCAAAAACTATTAACTTTCAGCATCCTTAACACTGATTAGCTCTAAGGTAATTGAGATCAGTTAATGTCTCACTGGGACAAGAACCTTATTTTTTTTTTTTCAAAGTCTATCATCAAAACTTCTGTCTGTAGTAAGAACTTCAGGAACTGAATGGGATTCCATCTCACCTTCTGCAGGATGCTGAGCATATTCCTTATAATTTTAAATTTAAACCTCTATGAGGCAGTCTCATTATAATAGGGCATTTCATTGGCTGCATAAGGGAGTAACAAAGATGTTACCCCTTCCTGGTCAATTATATCGATTGCAATTCTGACATTTTCAAATGTATTTCTCCATTTACTCCAATTATACTAAGCAGATTGTTAAGAAGATTGTCTTGGACTTCAGAAGACATGCAATGAGCCAGCTCACTTGTACTTGTGTCAAAGTTAATTAATTTTTCTAAACCTAAAATGACCAGGGATGCATTCTGCTTTCTGTTTTGAATTAAAATCACTTTTTCACTGCTGTGTTATTCTGCGTTTGTATTGATTTTAGGTTCAAAGAGCATTAACTTCAATTCTAAATTTTCTTTTAACCTGTAGAGGACATGGAGGCATCAGAAGCTTTGCTTAGAAATTTCCCCAAGGGGCTCATCCAAAGCTTAACAAAACATTTTCAGTAACTTAATTTCACTTGATGTCTTTGAAGACCTTTCTCTTTTATCCATCAGGGTCAATTTTTTGGGAATACTTTTATTCAAATACAAAACATCCCAAACTAAGAATAGTCTTCTTTTAGCTGGAATTATTTGAATATTTGCAAATGCCCCAAAACAAAAACAACAACCAAAAAACCCCAAAGTAGGTATGTTAGAGTATTTTCATTTAAAATAAAAGAAATCTTTAGTGGGTTAGCCTTGGGTAACAGCCAAAATCCCACCCAGCTGCTCAGTAACTCACCTCACTCAGTGGGATGAGGGGAGGAAAATAGGAAAAAGAAGAATAAGACAGTTCATGTGTTCAGATAAGGACAGGGACATCAATTACCTTTGTGCAGAAACATAAACCATGGAATTTATTGTCAATGGAAATAAGTATTTAATTGCTGATGCAGGTACTAGTAAACAAAAATAATATCTATACAAACTCAAAAACAACACTTCCCCTTCTTTCCCCAGGGTCAGCTTCACCGGTTCTCCCCAGACTCCACCAGCTGAGCAGTGCAGGCAGGTCAGAGGGTCACAGTCCAAAACCAGCTGCTTCTCTCTGAGGTTTTCTCCTTCTCACATCTTTCCCCTGCTCCAGCGTGGGCTCTCCAGGGTGGCAAGTCCCTTGGGAATGGTCATCTCTATGGGCTGAGGTGGGTGTCTTGTCTGAGGCCAGGCAGAACCTTGTCCTCCTCTCCTTCCTCCTCCTGCTGCTCCTCCGATCTCACCTCTTCTGTTTCTGACCCTTTTTGTTCCCTGTTTCCATTTGGCACTTTCAGCCCCTTCTCCCATCTGTGGCTGCCACACCGGGTCAGCTGGAGTTGTCTGGGATCAGCTGTGTTGGGCATGGAACAGCTCCAGCCAGTCCTCACAGAGACCCCTCCTTGACACCTGCACCCAGTACAAAGTCAAAGGAAATATTTAAATTAAACCTTACCACTGGGGTGGTTCTTCAAGATTTGGCTTCTGTGGTGATTTTGCACCTCCAGTTAATTCCAGCCAAGGAATTAATCTGTAGCTGAAGGGGTGGGGAGGAGCCAGGACAGTCAGCTTTCCAGCTTGCACCAAGAGCATGCCTTTTAGGGAGCAAATTTAAGGACCATGCCAATGTACTGGGCCACAGATCACACTGTGGCACAGGCTCAGAGTACCCAGTTCTGGTGTCCTGGCCCAGCCAAGCCCAGGCACAGCTCTGGAGCAGGGCTGAGCTGGTCTGAGCAGCTGCATGCACAGGCAGAGCACGAGCATGGACACAGTCATGGACATGGCCATGGGCATGGAATGTCTGTCCACACCAACTGCTGTCCTGCTGTGCTGCACCTCTGGTCCTGCAAAGATGTTTCTAACTCTTCTGAGCGCAAGAAACATGCCAGTATTTGATCTGGGATCTGTCAACTCCCCAGAGAACTCTGGCCAGTGTGATAGTATGCCTGCTTGCTGGACTAGATGCAATGAGCTCGACAGTATCAATCTAAAACCCAGTGAGGCAGAAGACAAAGATAAAAAATACGAGTAGGTTTGACGCAGTAATTACCTCCGTGATAGTTCTTTCTAGGTAAGGTGAATTGATGATGACAAGGTAGGGAAATTTGCCTTTCTAGTTCTGTTTTCTGAACAAAATTCACCACAGCTGTCAATCAGGTCATTTTCCCCTCGCACTAAATTAGCACCATTTATTTTAACAGTGTCTTTTGTACAATGTTGAAAGTTGAATTATATTTTAATTCAACCTTGAGAATATTCAAAGGTGTTAAAAGTTCATATACTTCTCATGTAATCTTTATTTCTTAAAAAAAGGTGTTGGACATATGAGCTTCCCTTTCTTAGCCTGATCCTGGTCTGAAGACCTAGCAAGCATTTTTTATTCTTTTTACTTTACAATGACAAGTGAATGATATATTTTCCTTTGTTCATAGCTACATAGATTTCATTTTCATTTTTCTGTGTAGCTGTAAGATGCTGTCTGCGTCATATAGCTCTTTCCATACCTGGATATTTTGTTTTATTAGAACAGCAAATGCCTTTTGAAATAACACTTCAGTGTCTCTCCTGCACTGCCTATAAAATGCTGTAAGACTGACTGATGTATGGGACCTTGCATAGACTTGTTACCACTGCAGGCAGTTTTGTAAAGAAGCTATGGCAAAATAAAGCTGAGTATTTCAAAGGTAGTTCTCAGGAAAATAACTTTTCTTCTCAAAATAGGAGCTACAAAATACAACATGTAAACCAGGATATGCTGGGGAGTGGTCACTGAGTTCAAGGATGATTTTGAAGTCCAATCCATCATGAAGGTTTAAATATTTTCATGGAAAGAGTGAAAGCCTGGATATCCATTCCTATCCCAAGGACTTATTTTATCTAATAATATTCATAGTTACTGCTTCAAGCAAAGGCTGTACCCTTTGTTTCAGCTCTCAGTGCTCTGATCCCTGCTCTGAAATGCATGTAGGTTCCAGACCTGGAAATGCAGCATAGGCTTCCTGACTCTTTCAGTTTAGAAAGGCACAGCTTTGGGAAAGTGAAAACAGAAAGTAAGGCCCTTATATTAGTAGGTTTAAACCAGATTAATAACCTTGAATTTATTTTCTTGATTATTATTTTAAACACTTAGGGTTGTCTCAGGTCTGTTATTTTTTTTTTCCTTCTACTAATATCAGGTGATGTGGTCCCACTAAATAAACTGAACCATTATGGTGAGATTTGTCACACAGTATGTTTAATCAAGTTCTCAAGTCTTCTGTGTCTGCCACATTCTCCCAGAGCCATCCACATTCATAGATAATGGGTTTTATAAGCTTGACAGTGAATCAAAACCTGAGATTCCCTTGTTTTCATGCACAGATGCAGACACCTCTGACTTACTGGAGCTGTGTGGTGAACCCAGGCAGAATTTAGCAGTAACACTGTGTTTCCTGCAGGTTCACATCTGGAGCCCACTCAGCATGTCACAAACTGAGGCACTGAGGGTTTGAAATGGTGATGGTCTCATCACTACCCACTAGTGAAGTATAAAAAAGACACCCATAGGTCAAAAATAGTCTGCAAGTTGCTCCACATGGCCAGCGCCTTCTCTGAGAGAGGAAGATGAACGAGTGGAGAGCTTTTCCTGTGCTCACTCCAGCTGCACACGCAGGCAGGATCCATGCTGGGTGCAGCTGGGAAGCAGGAGCATCTGCTGGCATGAGGACAAACAAACCAGATAGTGACTGATGGAAGAGAGGGGTGAGGCAGCTTGCTACCATGGTGCAGGTGATGCCTTAAGTTTCAGCTGTCATGTTGTTCAGATTTGTGCTGCCCGGGGGTGCAGTTCTGAGCCTCATATTAAGTGCCCGTCAGGTCTCTTCACAAAGTAGGGAGACAAAACAAATCCTTTTCCTGCTGCAGACCAAGGACAACTTTCAGGCCCAAAAGCACAAACAATGATGGACTGAAGAGAGGAACAAGAAGGATGAGGCCTCACAACCTGAAGCTGTAATTGGACAATTAAACCCCCATATGCAAATGGACCAAAACTTATAAAAATGTAAGACCTGTGACATTTTTATGTCATTTTTGTGACCATTCTTTGTCCACCTTGGGTGTAGCCCTGGCCAGGCCCTGTCCTGCCCAAGGTGTATCCTAAAGGCCTTTCAATAAATACCTACTTTATCCTCTAGCTCTGTCCAGTCTCTGTTCCAGGTCAGCCATCCCAAGGCATCACAGGGACAGGGCTCCCCTGCCTGAGGCTATGCAGGGGGCCCGGAGGAGCAGCTCTTTCCCCCACGTGGGCAGGGGGGTGTCTGTGTTTCTGTGAACAGGGGAAGGATCCTTGTGGGAATGAAGGGGAGAAAAGGCACTGGCAGGGAGGTGAGGCAGCAGTAGGAAGGAGTCCCAGGGGCACACCTGGCACCTGCTGTAAGCCAGACCACCATGGACCCTGGAAACTGTTGGTTTACTGAACTGCACAGCCTCCGTCCTCAAGTGTCTGAGCTCTTCATTAAACCTCAGCTTAACCACTCTGGCCTCATCTGAGCTTTACATAACTGCTTGGAGACAGGCTTGTGTGATTAAGGAAATTTGGTGGAGTCTCAGAGGTATCAAATAAACCTGAAAGTACTTTAAATTTGTAACTTAAGAAGGCTCTTCTTTCTGGTCTCTTGGTTAGAAAAAATAATTTATAATGAAAATTTCATTTAGTTGTCTTTTTTTTTTCCTTTGTGAACAGTCAGATCTCATTCCACACCACTTTATCCACCATTTAATGAAACCTTTCATCAGACATACAAATTGGATAATGTCAGGCCTCCCTTTAAAAACTGAAATAAATTAGTGAGCCTTTGCTAGTGAGAAAACCTATTCAATCAGCTTCTGTGTAGGAGCAGTTTTCAACATTAGGAACTGGATACCTCCCATTAACATGACTTAACACAGCTGTGAAATGCTGCCAAACTTATGTAATACAATTATTATGTGGCGGCATTGCCTAAAATAAACCAGGGCTGCCGCTGTAAGTTTTCATTTGTAACAATTCCAGCTTTAAAAGCTGATGAAGAACATCAGGCGATTCTGTGGTAAAAGGTAGATCTGGGAAAGCTCAAAGAGTCCCATGAGGATAAATAAAAAATTGCAGTACAAGACATCTTATCAAATTTACAGCCTGTCGCATTTCTGTGTTGGTTCTTGCTTTCCTGGAGAAAAATGGCAAAACATTATTTTCTCTGCAATTAAATAAACATGATTTCTCAATATCTGCGTGTCAGAAATCAGCCTGCAGAAGAAACTTACTGAAGTGCCTTGACAACTATCCTGATTAAAATATTGTATAAAAGCTTGTTGATTTGAATAAGGTAAACTTTCTATTAGTCTAATCCTCTGTGCAAGGAGGAAAAAAACCAGAGATGGTATTTTTTTTAAATTCTGGTGGGTTTTTTGTACTAAAGCCAGGAGTCCAGAGACTGCATGTGTAAAGAGATGATCCAGAACAAACTCACCTGATTATGACTTTAAACAAACATATGTGATTTCAGCCAGGACTTCACAAATTATGTTTTAGAATACTGAATTGTGTTAATCCACAGGATCTTTACAATGCAGGTCATTCCAAAAGGATTCACCAAGCTATGCAACACTAAAATTTGAAGATACAGATTTATTTCCCCCACATTAAGTTAATAACAAAAATATACTCCTTCCCCACCTGTTAGCTCATTTGAAGTTTTATACTTTGCAGCCAAATTTTGGAAGCATTGCTTAGGGCAGACCCCAGCTGCTGGAAACAAATCCTAATCTGTAACTAAGGGGAGCTTTAGCAGCTTTGTTCCTCCTTTCATTCTTTTCTAAGTCTTTCCTTGTCCACCTTGTGTCTCTCACCATTCACTTAACTATCAAATGCCACTCGAAAGGACAATAAACTAATAAAAAAGTTCATTCACTATGATTTTTCTGACCAAGACACAACATTTATATTTTTTGTTGTTTTTGATTTTCTTCCTTTTTTTTTTTTAATCCTTACTAAATAACACTGCTAGCTAGAGAATGCATCATTTCATTCTGCAATCTTATCACTCATTATGAAGGTATTTAGAGCATTCCTCTTTCAAGACAGCATTTTCTCTCACTGAAACCTTTCACTCCTTTACTGGAGAAGTTCTTCACAGTGCATTGTTTTCAGTACCCTCAAGCAATAAGAGGTGGAGAGGTGAGTACCAATCATCTTGTGTTGAAGTGCCACATCTTGGAACTTAATATTTTGCTCTTTTTCTACCCCCACTGTAGGATGAGCAGGATCACTTTGCTGTTAAACCTTGCTAATTCTTACATGACCCACTTAATTTTCAGTACACAATACAGGGATCTGCAGGGGTCAAAACCTGGGTAGCTCCTTTGTAAGGCCCAGATTTTTCCTAGAGAAATGCTACATTCTTCTTAAAAAGACCACACAACTTTTAGCTGAACAGCAAAGGCACTGGCTGTGGAGTTCTTTCTGCAGTCAGTTTGTCAGAAAAGGTTCTTTGTGCAAACCCCTGTGATTGAGCAGATGTGATCTCATGGTTTGCTGCCAGGTCCTTTTCCACAGCCCCCTGAGGCTGTACAGTCCTGCCAGTCAACTTTTGCCATTTACAGACCACTGTGTGAGTCACTTTAACTCACTAAATAACTGGAACAGGATGCAGATTGATTTCTGCAGCATTACTAAGCTCTGAGAAGGGATGAGGCACAGCAGCCTGAGCAGGGGCAGGGATTATTCAATGGATAGGTGGAAGAAAAAAACTGGAGTTGAAGCAAGCTCACATCAACTGTTTGTGAAAGAATTTAGGTGCTAATTTCTCCTTAATCTGCTTAAAAAAAAAAAATCACAACTCCCCCCAAAAAACATCTCACCATTAAAAAAAACCACAACCCCCCCTCCCCAAGATGACAGAAAGACCTACAATGAGGATTTTGAGCTTTAATTCTCTGTAAGGACTCTTAAAGCACAAAGTCCGTTATGTGTTTAGACAGAATTAAAATGAGATGCAAAAAAAAGGGAGTGTTACCATGGAATTACAGTTGCTGTTTCATCACCATCACCTGGTTGCACTTATTTTCCCATTTGAAGTCCATACTGTATGAGTTCTGTAAAGGTCAATTGCTATGATCATTTCTCTATTTTAATTAGCTTTGGTTTACATATTTGCATTTTGGGGAAATTTTACTATAATTATTTCCTGCAATCTGGCAAACTTCTCACCACCCCAGCTGCACAGTTGCTGAAGAGTGAAACTTGACAGGAAACCGGGCAGTTAATTTTGTCTATAGGGTGTCCCAAGTTGCCATAGAAATGGTGAGAACTCTGGCCCTTAATATTTCACAGAAAAAATCCCCAGGATGATGTTCTGAGCACAAGGAACTGTGTTGTTCCAATGATCCCTAAAAGCTGGAATACTCCCACGAGCCAAGGGCAGCCAGGTGCATCCAGGAATTTGTCAGGAAACACTGGCAGAAGGTGTTGACTCACAGGTTTTGATGGCCTCAGTTTCTGGCATTTGTTGAAAAATCAGTCGGCCTTCAGACACTATACTTCTCTAGCCATAGAGGAAATGTGATGTAATTAAATCTCAGGAGAAACAAATTTTAGAAACCCTTGCTGGTTTACTGGAATAAACCCCTAAAATTCTGAACTATGGATGTCTGATTAGAAGATATAGTAATTGGTACTCCTTCTTTAAAATACTTTTTTTGTTACTTTCCAAATTTTAATTCATAAAACACATTTCTAGTCATACACATTGCACTGTGTTTGTGCTGATCAAAATAACATAGTGGGGGCTATATTGCACATATGCTGCAGATGAAGTGAAATCAAAATTGTAACTGAATACCGAGAATTTGGACCCTCAGAACAACTTTGTCGCAGAGTTTTGAGAAAAGACCTTTATGTAGTCTGCATATATTCTACTTACTGACTGTTCAGAGGTAAATTTGGTTACAGAAAATATATCAGTTTAAGTATTTTTTATTGATGAGGGAAAATCTATGGTGTTTATGAGTATCTATGGTATTTATGGTATTTATATTTGACTTAAATTTTGTTGTTTTGGCAAACGACATAGGAAGTGCCTCAATTTTCAAACTGCTTTCCAAGATGACAGGCTGGGGACATTCTTTACCCTAACAGTCTCTTAGTTCACATCCGTGGACACAACTTAATTTAAAAAAAATAGATTAATGGTCTACCATGGATCTCTGACAGACCATACTGTGGACCAAGGTACACCTGTGATGTTTCCATGTTCTTAGGCTGTTTGATTATCTAAGTGAACTCTAGAAATTACATGGATTTCTCCCATTTCCCTGCCTAGCACTTCTTAAATGGTGACTTTAAAGTCCACTTAGTACTTGAGAGACCTCCTAGACTCTAGTTCTTTATAACAGCTGTGGGCTCAACCTTGAGAAAGTTTATGTTGAAATACAAATTTGGTGTAATGATCAAATATAGGCAAATATAAACTATTGGCAGAAATCAATAGGCCAAAAAATGTTTTTTCATGTAAATCTTCCAGCCCAAAACACACACTTTGAGATCAATATGTTTATTATGAATTTACTGCTTGTTCCATGGCTAGCCCGATGCAAAGATTTAGGATTGGGATTTCATAGGGTTTATATGTTCCATCACTTGCCACACAATAAAGTTTAAGCAGCACTCCTTAAGCAGAGTAAAAAAATTGGAACAGGTAAATCAAGCCTCTAAATATTTAAAACTAAAGCCTATCTGTAAATACTCTAAATAACTAGATTGAAAAGGAAGCACTGGCATAACTGCAGAAAGAATGGTATCCACAACTAATTCTTTCAATAACTGCAGAAAGAATGTTATTTACAACTAATTATTTAAAGCTCCTTTGTAATACAGATTTTTTAAAATTATTGTTAGGATAATTTAAGAGAATAAAATATATATTTATCTATTCAACAAAAGAAATCTCAGACTTGATACCTCATCCTTTTCTAATACATGCTAAATTGCTTTTGCAAATGTTTTCATACAATACTATCAGAAACCAAATTAAGAAAAATTGAATTCTAGATCAATATAAATTGTATTTGCAAGATATGATTTAACAGATTAGAAATGCAGTTAAAACGCTGTTACAGAACAATGATAAATCCAGGAGGATGAAAACCAGTCTCCATTAAACGGGGAATTGCTACATGAGATAAAGATTTGGAAGTTAAAATGATGTATCAGTAAATGAGCAGGCCTTGGACCTGCCAATGTTTGGGTAGAGGAGCTTTAAGAAAAGCCCATTTGCTGCAGGAAATTTGAGTCACTGACCCTCTGAGACACCACTAGAGCAAAGTCACACCACTGGGCTAAGGGAGGATGCCATGGAGCTGTGATTTGTCAGCATTCACAGATGTTATTGAAAATGCTATTGATTTGTGTGCTGGGTTTATTTTTTCTTCAGCAGCCAAGTGTGTTAATTCTGGTTTCCTGCAAAATTTCAAGCAGCTAGTTACATTGAAGGCTATATAGAATAAATGATGTGACTTGTTTTATCCTGAAATACTGACTTCTTTCTTCCTTCTTTCTAAATTGTCATTGTAAAGTCAAATCAAGTTGGGCAAACTGATCTTTTCACTCCTTTAAAAAAACTTTTTCTTATCTTTTTTGCACAAAGAAAAGCAAAGTTGTTCTAAAGCCACAAGTTTTTATTTTATAAAAAGAAAATAGATTATTTTAAAAATTCTAACACTCTCATCAGTTGGAATTAGAAGGTAGAGAGAAAGATAGAGTGGTCTTCATCAGAGATTTGCCTTACCTGTAAAAGTCTACTCAAACTTGATACATCTTTGGGAAATCACAGTGCATTCTTGGCAGGGACACTGGCAGTGCTCCTGCTGGGGATAAGAATGGCTTTGAATTGTCCTCCAAGACACTTCAGTTGTACCTGGTGCAGCAGATGTCTGAAATCTGAGTCTCTTCTGCTGGTCTCAGTGACATCCTGGTAAGGACTCCAGGAAACCTCCCAGACCCAAATACAGCCAAGATAAAGTCTAGCAGCAGGATGAGAGGAAGGATCCCAGGGTCAAATAGGGAGAGACAGTGATGGCAATGGCAATCCCGTCACATCCCTGTGTGGAAAGGGCTGTGATTTAATGGAAGAAGAGGCTGCTGCTGATGGGACAAAGCCTGAGACATGAGCACAGTGAAATGTAATAAAGGTCCCAAAGGGAAAGTCTGGGACTGGAGGCTAGAAAGGAAGGGAAAAGCAAGAGAGAAAGTGAACGAGAAAGCAGAGATGGAAAGTGAGTGTGCCTTATGAAACAAGTTTATTGTGTGACCTCGAGGTCAGGAAACCTCCACACACTGAATCAGCTCCTCAGCTTTAATGAACTCAGGACTGGAGGGGAGACCATAAGGACCAAATCTAATCTTAGCCTCTTTGTTTCTGAGCCTGGCACTCTAATCCCATTGGGATATCTGCTCCATCATTTAGGCAGATCTGCCTTTCTCCTCCTAAGACCTCCTTTCTGAGGTTGATGTACCTCTTTCCTGGCCTTGAATGACTCATCCTTCCTAGGTTTTTTTCTACTTTTTGTCCATAAATCTCCCAGCAGACCTGGCTCCAACTCAGATGTTCCATCTCACAGCCTTTACACTCATTCTCTTTATTTGTGAAAACACTGCTGGTGCTGGAACAGGCAACAGTTGAATATCCATACAACTCCATTCAAACTAGTCTATTTTGCTGCAGACCAGAAAGCACACAAAAACTCAAAGCACACAAAAATCTATCAAAAAATGACCACTAGCAAAGGCATCCAAATTATCCTTAAAGACAATTATCCTTAAAGACAACAACAAAAAAAGTTCCTTTAAAGGCAGAAGGAGTAACTATAGTCTACTCAAAGCAACTTCCAGAATTGAAGGTAAATTCTTACTCAGGTAACATATTCCCTTTAGAAAGCCAGACAGATGGAACCATCTGATGGCAATTTTATTTTCTTTCTTTTTTTTTCCCCCTTTTTTTGTGTCTGAGGAGAAGGGAAAACACACAGAGAAACAGGCAAAAATTATAGGCAGATTATGGCTGGTTAGGCAAGAATTAGAAATAATAAGACACAGAAACAGGAATTCCATTCCTCAGTTTTGAACAGAATTGTGAGCAAGCCTACTGACTTCTCTACACCTCTTTTCCTCTACGAACATTGTTCTTTCTTCCTTTATTTAGCTGTGTGGAAAGCAAGAAAGACTTGGGGGATGTGCTGGGAGGCATTTGTAAGTAGATAACTTGCATAAGACTGAAACAAAGCTCACTCTCAGCCTGAGGTGCCAACCTCTCTCTGCTTGTATCCCTGAGATTTAAGGAGGATCTTAGCAGCACTTTTTGAAAACATTTACAGCAACTACATGGAAGAGAATAAAAAAAAATCACTTCTGCTAATCTTGCAGAAGAGGTGAGGACTGATGGCATGGAAAAAAGAAAAATGACTGCAGGAGCTACTTTACTTGGCAAATGGATACCCTTCAATCAAAACGTGTTTCGTTCTGTCTCACCAAATGTCAGATAACAGACTGAGAAGCAGAGTGAAACCTAGAGAATGGAGCAGTTTGCCTTGGAAAACAGTGACTCTGAAAGGAATTTCGGGGTCACAGCAGATACACGACTCCAAAAGGCTTTTTGCAGAGCTGTGGGAAAAGGGTTAATGCCATCCATGGGTGTATAAACACAGGGGAGAGGGAGGTGAGGTTACCTCTGTGGGGTTGTTTTTGCAATGCTCTGTGCTGCTCTGGTCTCTATATTTTTAAAGGATGTTGGTGAGGGTGTTAAAAAGAGCCATAAAAAGTATTTAATGGCTGTAGATGTAATGAATTACAGCGAGAAATTTAAAGCTCTCATTTTGTTAAGTTTATAAAAAGAAAGATTGAAAGGTGATTTGATAATGGTTTATAACCATATGCATAAGGGAAAAAACACCAGGGAACAAAGGATTCTTTAATCTACTGGAGGGAAAAATAGAAATGTAGAAGGAATTCATGACTGAAAGCTGAAACTGAAAAAAACCCCCAAACTATATATATTTTTAGCTGGAAAGCTAAAAATTAATGAAAATTAGCAGTGAAAATGGGGAACAGTCTACCTCCTGCTGATTGTATATCAAGACTGTAACCTCCTTCAGAAGCTGACTGTAACAGAAGAAAATATTTTAAATTATGGTAATGTAAGGAGAAAAATAGAAAAAAAGATAAGGTCCTCATCAGCTTCCAGTATTTTAATTTGTTGGCTCTTTTAAAATCAGCAAAGTAGCTTGCTTGAGCCTCAGGATCACTGGTCTCTAGTGAATCGATAATGCTGAGGGTTACCATCTGAATCAACTGGCTACAGACTTGAATTTAGCTCTGCAGAACAAACTGGATAATGACATTTATAAAATTTGTCATAAGATATGCAGCAAATAACATCTCCCTCCCCAAAATTTAGTTGGGAAGAATTTGACTCCGGCTGTTTAAAAAGCAAGAGGCAAAATGGTATTTAGACAGAACATTCCCTTAGATGGAGTTCATTAAGTTAAAAGACACTGAACTAAAATATCGGGGGGAAATTCATAAAAGAAAATTCCTTAATATTTGAAAATAATTCCATGGACACTTTGGTCTGACTTTGAATTTTACTTATTAGTTTCCTTGTTTTCACCTTTCCCTTTTTGCTTCCTTTCTCCCCCATCTTTCTGGATATTTCTCTACATCCCACACAAGGAAACCAGGCTGAAATAGGTCCCTTCCAGAGCCTGCTCTTGTTACAGCTCCTGTTCCCCAGGCTGGCTGTGCCGGCTGACTGCACCTCTCCTTGCTGTTGAGACTGAAGGAAACCCTGGTGTTTGTTATTCTCCTCTGAGCGAGCAAATAGTTCAGAATGAATTGTTGATTGGGTTAATTTCACTCCCTCCTCCCTTTTTGTGAGTAATTTATGATCCTCATAAATACACTTGTTGAATAGTTCCTATTAATTGTCCTGGCCTATATCTCATTTCTGAGCAAGGCTTCGAGGTGTGACATTTGAGCTGTGTTATCTGGTTTAAAGTAAGGATTTCTGGTATCCTTTTCCATCAGATGACTGAATTCCTGGGGCTCGCTTTTCTTAACAGCTTGGGATAGTCTATCAAAGGAAAGCAAGACTCCTCCTGTCACACACACTGTGATCTCTGACAACTATTGTCACCTTTCCCTGTCCTAGGTGTAAATTGGAGACAAAACTTTCCTACTCAGCTTTCAAGCAGGTATTTTTGTTATAGTGTTCTGTTTATAGGCAGTGTGTTAAATGAAGCCTTTTTTGATCTAGAAAATGACACCAGCATTTTTTTATTTTTTTCATTCTGAACTCCTCCATATATTCCTGATGTTTCCTTGGCTGTCCAGGTCCTTTTTCACCTGGCACCACAGGAGGTGCTGCCACCTTGCCTATTCCTTTGTAGCCACAATTGCTTTCCAAAGCAGGGAAACAGGGACAGACTAAACAAATGACATGAAATCATGCCCATAACATATTCCTCCAACAAGGAGCAGAATATCTCAGTGGTTTCTGAACCCTGGGCCAGATGTTACCATGAGACTGACTGTGTAGTGCATTTATAATGACCACAGTGTCACTGTTCATGTGTCACTGATACTCAGGACACCTGAGAGCCCAAGGAAGCAGAGCTGTAATACTTCCTCTGATGAAGCTGATAAATAGACTACCACCATTCTTCTTCCCTGTTCTTCAGTCTGCAAGGAAAATGTGGGCCTGGCAAAAAAAAAAAAAAAAGCATAGGAGGAGGATTTATTCCCATAGGTTTGTCCTTCAGATTCATTGCAGTAATCACATGGCCCATTCTTACCACAATTTATGCTTTGCATGATGGTTTCAGTCCTACATTTCCTCTTTGTCTTCTTAAATATCCCCTGCTCACTATGGTGGTGGAAGGGAAGACAAATATGTGTCAGACTCAAGGTGATACATGGGGGTTGTATTGAGGTGGAAAAGAACAAGGAAAATCATTGCTTATTTATTGGTTCTAAACATCAAGGTAACAAGCACAAAGAACTGGAAATTCTCCTTGCAGAGAGGTGACCTGTTCTAATTTGCTATGCTGAAAGCCAGTGAGAAGGGTTGTATGGTTGCAATGGGAAAAAAAAAATACTGGCCAAGATGTTTTTAGGAGAGAGAAGGCAGGGAGAATCTTTGCTGGGAAATTAAATCTCATTCAGAAGTGGAGGGGCAGGAATGTGCATAAATCACAGTCATAATCACAGTCTAGAAAGGTGAGGGGTGGCTGCTTGTTACAGACAAAAATTAAACTAGCAAAGAAAATGAGCTAAAGGTTCAGCAGTTGTATGAAGAGAACCGAGTGGTGTTACAAATTAAACTGCAGTGGGATGAACATGAATAATTATTTCAGATAATTTAAGATAGTTTCCTTTACTAAAACTACTACATTAAGATTAACTAACCTCCTGTTAATCATGACAGTGGACAAAAGTGAATTGATCCTTACACTAAAAATACAGTAGTGGCCCAAAGCCTGCCCAGTTCTAGCCTGATAACATTCAATAAACATGAAGAGAGGCCTTATTTTTTAACTTTCATACTTAATTTGAAAACTGAATTATCCAAATTTTAAGAATATTATATGTAAGGGTTGGGAGGAAAAAAAAAGAAGAAAACCTCAATGAAAGTAGTG
Organism: Sterrhoptilus dennistouni; assembly: GCA_013397095.1. Lineage (NCBI taxonomy): Eukaryota > Metazoa > Chordata > Aves > Passeriformes > Zosteropidae > Sterrhoptilus > Sterrhoptilus dennistouni. Next base: position 553,991 of record VWZU01003154.1, on the reverse strand, counting down.
AAATGAAAGTAAAGAATTTGCCAGTAGTTAGAAAGTAGTTTCTCTGCAAAGATACGGGCCTACCCTAAAGAATGCTTGTATTTAAATGTATTTAATTTAATTTGCTATTCTTCATATATTTATCAAAGTTACTGCTTGCAGAATGAGTCATAAGTAAGTTATAAGGACCTTCCTATTTAAGTCCTTGCATGTGACTGAAGCAAAGCTCCCTCTCAGCCCATGGTTCCAACCTCTCCATCTTTCCATCATTTTTATACCAACTTTTATCTTCTAATACTTCAGATAATAATTTACATACTATTACATTAATAAATATTGAGTTCTTATATTATTCTTGCTATTCTCTCTGGAGGTTTTCTGTGTTAATAAGTATTTTGAACCATGACAGATATTGCTGGGTTGTTTCCAGAGAACAGAAAATCTAATAAAATTATTAGTCTCTCTAAATGTACTGTCTGACCACATTCAGTAGAGTCATACGAGATTTTACCTTCTAAAGCGTCCTGGATCTAATAAAAATGTGGTGAAATAATTTTTGGAGGATTCTCTCCTTCTTTACCTCTATCTCTTTGTTGATTGCAGGACTCAGCCTGGTCAAGATGACTTAAACTAGGTGTCAAAGATGTTTTTGTCAGTTTCCCCCCCCAATAAACAATTGCTATAAAAACAATTTTAACCCATTTTAAGGTCTTAGTATGAAGCATTTAAAGCTTAGAAAGTAATAATACAAAATTCTGGTGAAAATTTCTGATATTTTGACATAAATTATTTGACACGTTCTAAATTGCATGGTTATATTTTCCTTTTTCCTCTATGAGTTCTGCTTGTTGCAGCATTCACAAAATAAGCAATTATTCAAGATGTCTTTTATCGTTAGTGCCCAATACAGGTCTCTAGGATTTATTTACTGCACTCTGAAAAATCCTTTTTTGAAATCAGAAATGTTAATTGCCCCATGTAGTTTTTATTATCTGATCTTTAGCTTAGCATCCAAGTACTTCGTAAACCATACCACAACACAACTTTACAGCTGGAAATAGCATCAGAATTCAGAGATTAAGAATAAAAGTATTCTCTAATTTTAGAATAGACTTATTTATATCCTGTTCTGTGGGTGGTGTTGTGTTATCTTCAAAATCAGCACACACAGATATGCCTGAGTCCTCTCAGTACTATGAGCAGTGCTTATATACCTCTGCTCTGTCACCTTCCAGGAGGAATCTCTCCATGTCAGATTTAGGTCAGTTTAATGCTACTGAGAAATACTTGCACTCTCGCACTGCTCAGAAAATGAAGTTTTATGCAAATGAATGGGAATCAGATTGCAGTGAAAGTCTTCAGACAAAATTTATTAGTCTCTGGCACATCAATCAATGGCTGTGCATAAAAGATATGTATCAGACTGAACCTTTCATAAAGCATGAGATTTACAATACCTATAACATCCTTATGCATAAACTTAAATGTGAATTGTGAATGTTTGCAATTATCTAGGAAATGGCCTGCTCTTATAATTATTAAAAGCAAATGTATAAACCCTGCATGAGAGAAAACATGGTTTTACTGCTATTAAGAGACAATTTAATGTATGAAATCGCATTAACATGCTAAAAAGATGGTTTTCAATCATTCAGATCAACATTACAAGCATGAAACTTCAAAAAGAGGATAGGTGATTTTTTCAGGATAAGCCCTAATGAGTACATTACTTGCACATTGCAGGTAGAGCAGAATTGCTGTCCTGAGAAACTACCAACTGTACAAACTTCTGTCATATATCAGGGAGTGAAGCTACTTCTATAAAGCTGATACAAAAAAATTGTTTGACAAATAATACCAATTTCCCAATCTCATTACTTTATATTGCTGAGATGTTTCTCTCCCACTTGAGGAGCTAGAAGTTTGGGAAGAAAGGGAGGGGAAGGAGTTTTGTTCCTGAGGCCTCTCACACGCTCTGCAACGGACTGAGAGGAGACATGGACTCTCAGCTTCCTCTGTCTGGGCGAGCTCAAACCAGTGGCCAGGCTGGTACCCAAACCACTGGATACCTGAAGGGGAGACTGCAAACACGTGGAGTACAGACCTGTCTGGAAATGTCTGGGTTTGTGTGCCTGTCTTTCTTCAGATGTCCCTCCCACAACCACAGTCATTTTCCTTCAGTTTAATCAAGACAACTTCATCCTCTCTTTAAGAGTGAATACTTTGAAATTTTCACACCCTTCATCCTCAAAGGGAAATTTAGAAAACTTCCCAGACCCATTCTCTCTTTCCATGTGCACTCCTGCACATAGCTCCATGACTTATTCCAGTTGGTACAATATTTACAGTTTTTACCATAACTCTGAGGCTGATGTCTACTTTTTGGCAAATACTTCCAAGCCCAGAAATATTAACAGCAGGAAATCTACATCCAATAGCATAGACCTGATCCTGAATTTTTAGGATTAGCTGGCTGTTGGTGTATTTTCACTAGAAATTTTGTTTCTGTAAAAGTGACACATTTTCTTGGTTCAAGGGAGCCTGCATCAAATTCATAGGAAGGTGTCCAGAAGGTAAATGTGGAAAACCAGAGACCTCCTATAATTGATCATATTTCATATTGTCTTTTCTGTAAATACTTTGCCTTTTTCATTATGGATTATTTAATGTCTGTCAAAAGTCAAGGGCCGGTTGTGCTGTAGCTGTATTTCTGACTGCCTGATAAATATGAAATCCAGTTTAATTTATGAGAGGACAGGTAAGTGTGAGACCTTGATATAGAAGATACATGCATGACCAAGGTCAAACCCAGTAATAGACTTTTGTGCTTAGAGCTTAAATAATAACTCATAATCAGTAGAGATAGGAGAGGAAATAGAGGTCAAATACTGGTAGAAAGACTGAAGCAGCAAGTGCAGATGTTATTCAAACTGACAAAGTAAATATTATTTCAGCAAATGGTATTCACCTTTTTTGTTCCCAGTTCCCATTTGTGATACAAAATAAAATGTTACCAGCCTGAACTAGAACTGCTTATCTATTAGGAAAAGTGAGGGAAAGGTGTTCATTTAAGACACATACAGACACAACCTGAGAGGGAAATCACATTTGTGCAGACAGGTTCCACCACTGGAAAATAACACCCAAGCCTCAGTTTTCATTGTTGCATAAACATACATTGCATTAACTTCAATTTTCTACTTGAATATTTCCACCCATAAAAAAATTAAAATTATTTCCAAATAATTAAAACCAAACTTTGTCTTTCTGTGCTAGGGGCTTCCATACTTTCATTCTCTAAACTTTGATTAAGAAGTCTCTATTTGAAAAAAAAAATTATTAGGAGCAAACCCCAGAGACTATCTTCCTCTGAAATTTTCTAGTGGTGTGAGATGGTATAGTTTAGATTCAATTATGTTCATGAAAGAAGATCTAAATGTCTTACAAAAGAAAACAGAATTATTTTTTCAAATTGTTTTCTTGACCAATACATTGAATAAAGAGTCTCAAATCTGTAGGAAGCCACTCTCAACTAGGAATTGGTGTCTGTATCAAGCTGGACATTTATTATCCGTGGCACAAGACAAGATCTCAGGAGAAAGACAAACCCTCAAGCCAAAGTCTAAGTGTAGTAGGCTATGAAAAAAGCAATGTGGAACAACACAGAGCAAAATTTATTTTTAGTGAGAAAAAAAAGATATGGAAAGATAAAAGGTTTCTGAAGTGCTGGCTGAGCTGCAGACAGATATGCACAAGGATGAAGGGGTGCTTGAAGTGGTGCTCTGTTACCCAAAGCAGAGTCGAGGCAAGAGAGGAGTATGAACAAAGGTAGAATTAATACACTCACCTGGACACATTCTGTATGGACTGCAAATATTGGAAGATCATTGGAAAATGTAGAACAAAAACCCAAGAAAATTACAAGAACGTGAATAGAGCAATAGAGCTCACTAACCATCAGGATGTCATGCATATTTCCAGAATGTGCTCAACAAAAATTTGTAAAGGGAACTTGGTCATTTATGCTTAAACAGCATAGGAAGAGAGAATGATTTAGAATTGATATAATGTCACAATGCTTTTTCCTGGTATATTGCCTTACAACTTTTGCTCAAGATCTAGTACAAACACTAATTTCAAACACATAAATTGTATGTGGAAAGTTCCAACAATAGAAAGAAAAACTGTGCTGCCTCATGAATGGCAGCCTAATCTTCTCAGATTCTTGGTTACACAATGCAAAAAAAACCCCTCAAAACCAACACATTACTGACCTGAATTACAATGAAAATAATCTCTTCACTATGGAACTCTATCTACATGAAACATAGTATCCCTTAACCAAAGATCAAAATAAGGAAATCAGTCAATAAAATATTAATTGAGGATTTTGTGAGTTATTTTGCCTGCACTCAGTGCTTTAAAAGCAAATAAAAACTGTATATCACCAATATGGAAGCCTGAGATAATTGAATTTAGCAGTCCTTTTCTTGTATCCAACATACTGATGAGGTAAGACAAAAATCTGACCCAAATTTATTAGAATTAATAAAGTAATATCCTTACTTGAGTTTAGAATACAGAGTGCACTGTGGACCAGTGTGATTTCTGGGATCACTCTGCTGCTGATACTCTTTTAAATAAGGAAAATCAGAGAACACTAGAACTTGGACAAAAAGGACCCCAGGTTGGAAAACCACAGAACACCAATCCAACAAGCTGTGGCAGGACAGCTGACATCAAAAGGAAATACTTTGCTTCATTTTGATGTCATCAGCTCTCCAAAGCTGTCCTGGAGTTTGTAAAAAGTAACTTGTATAATCAGTGAATTTATACTGATTAGTAATGGATTCAAGTGTACAGAAATGTGCAGGGGACCAACTGTACCCATTAAAAATTAATGATAAGATGTACAGAAGTGCACAAAATTATTTGAGTGATGATTTGTGTGGAGAAGGGCATCATGATGATGTTTGAAATGCACATGTACTTTCTTTTGACTGCTTTCCAAAGTATCCAAAACGTCTTCAGGATACTTGCCAGCACAAAAATATTGTGGTATTTTTGACTGGCATATTTGAACAATGAGCATTTTCTCCAAAATCACAGAAATTTAGAAGGTTAAGCTATAATACAGAATGGAGATTATCATCAATAGGAAGATCACAACCCATACTCTCAGTGAAGTTAGATAAAAACAGAAATATACAATAATATAGAATTCAGTCATATTCAGAAGTCATTGGGTCCTGCTCCACCACTTGAAGCAAAGTCATCTTCAATAAACAATTGATTACATTTTTGGAGACAAGGTCTCCCTGAGATAACTCTGCATTCAATGCTAGGAAAAAGAGAGAGAGGATTCTCCTTTCATTCAAAATAGGGCTCGCTTTTATTTATTCCCACCTATCTCTTGAAAGTCTATTGCAAATTAGAGTTTAGTCCCTTAATGACTAGAACTAATCTTTGTGAATACTTCCTCATGTTCCTAACATGTGGAGTATTTCAGAAAAAAGTAGTTTTCAAGCTATTCGTTGTTCTCATCTCTTAACAAAAACAAACAAATGAACAAAAATCCACAAAAAAACCTTATTCTGAAATAAAGCTATTTTCTTTTTTAATGAACTAATTTCATGAATAATTTCACGCCCCCAAGCTCCAAATTGAAGAATATTCTAATATTCAAGCGAAGGAAATTAAAGGAAATTTGTTGCCTCCTTAATTTTCTGTAAGACTGCACTGCACTGTGGTTCCATGTACCAGGAATTCCAGAGAAGATATGTCAAGTGGGGAAAACGAAGTAGTATGGATATTATAGGCTAAGATGCTGATGACAGGCACAGTTAAATCATTTCCAATGGGATTTATTGTAGCAGTAGTCCAGAAGCTGTAAAAATTCTTACGGGATATTAATGGAAATCACACAGCTGGCTCCTTCCAAACGGAGAAACTCAGAAAACATAACCCTCAGAGCAGATTCAATTACTCCTTTTAAGATATCTCTTATTGCTACGCATTTTTTCACGTCTCTGGACAACCATATTAATGTTGTTCCCCCTGAGCCACACTTAGTGGAGCACCATTAACCTTCTTATATCCTGGGAATATGATCTCTTGCTCACTGGCAGAGCACAGACACTTTTCACGGGCACACACACTCTTACACTCTCACAAGACTTTTCAAACAATGTAGACAAAGTTTAAAATTTTCAGCAATGCTCAGATGGATGCCAGTAGATCTAATGCTGCCATCAAGTACACAGAGTGCATTTAATAAATCTTCAGTTTTCAAATTAATTTCAGGCTGCGCTGCACACTCTTGAGTCTACCACTCTCATGTACCTGGGTTTTAATTGTTTCTTTCTTTGACATAATGAATGCCAGAAAGTAACCCTGAAGCACTCATTTTGCATCATAAATCACAGTATCTTTTTAAAAGGGAAAGATAATTACAACAAAATAGCAGCTCAAAACTTGGAATTTACTTCTTGCCTTTGACAAATAGCAGAGAAAATAATTGCCTAAAGACAATGTCTAACATTGATTTAAATGACTTGTTATGCACGCATAGTGTATTCTGTGAAAACAATCTTCTTTCCAAAAGAAAAAACAAAAGCAACAAAAAAAACCCCAAAAAACATAAGAACTCTTCAAGCTCCTGACAAATTAATTTGTTGAGGGCAAAACACTGCACATTTGTTATTCCTTGTCTATTTCTTAAAAGCCTGTGTGTCACATCTCTTCTACCTCTGTGTATATATATCAGAGCTGCAGTTTATTTTAAAGAATGCTTCATATTTTTTCAGCCTGCTTTTTTCTTGCTGCTCTTATTTTTCATGAGGTTTGTCTTCCCTCAGCTCTTTTTCCTCTGTAGTTCTTTTAGTTTTGATGAAGATGCAACAAGATGCCATGGTTGTATGAATCACTGTATTCTGGTACTGTTTTGTTTGTTTACTCCCTTCCTGGTGTGGAATCTGTCTTTACAGATTCTGCTTATTTTGCTGAAAGCTGTTTGAGGTCATGTAAAGTTAAACTCGAATATACAATGATTTCTTACAATTGCTGTCCCACAATAGTGCAATATTATTTGAATCACATAATAGCCATCAGATGGTACAAGATTTCCCACTATGAATAGCCAAGAAATGTTGTCTTGCTCTTTTTTTAAAGGAATGTGAGGGAAACAGATGCAAAGTTATCACTTCCAAGATTTCTAGCTTGAAGATTCTTCAGGTTTGTCTCCATAAGTTGCTGTTACTTTTGTAAGCACCTCTGCTGTTATTTTTAGACAGCTATGAAGACATACCCTGCATTATACAGACAACTTGTTTTGCTTTTTTTTCTTCTGCTCTTCATCTGCAGTCCTTTATCTCCACTTTTCAGATCCCACTTACAGTTCCCGAAGCCTGTTTCTCTAGGCTAGCAACTCCATTAAAATCACTGAGGTTTGCACCTCCAAGGAGTCTGGACAAATATTCTGCTTTACAAGGCCAAGGTTTGCAAGGAAAAAGTTCTTCAGTGGCTCACCTAGAGCTAGCAGAGCGCGGCTGCAACTAATCTGAATGTCTCCAGATCTTATTGAAGTAGAAACAACATAAACGATGGAAAGGGCATCCACAAAATAGGTAAGAGGGTCCACCTGCTATTTCCCTGAAGAGAGATATGATCTGAGGGATCTGAACATAACTCTGTTCTCTTCCAAATGTTCTTTTGCTTTCTTCCCCACCATAAACCTCTCCTGGAGCTCTTTTGTGGATTTGATCCTTAGCTGCAACCAACTCCTTTCATGTACCAAGCATGTACCAAGCTACCCACACCTTCTTCCTCTTCCACACTTCAGAACAGTGAATTTCCCATGACAGATCCATACCCAGGAAACAGTACTCAAGTTGCAAAATAAAGAACATCCAGTGTTCTTTAGCGTGTCAAGGTTTCACAAAATACTCTCAGCAGAGGTCTAATTGTAGCTTTTTTTTTTTTTTTCATCGAGGAAAACTATATGTGACAAATTAATAAGACAAGAGGCAGAAAAGGAAACTCCACCTGAACATGAGGAAGACCAGACAGGATTTGGAGTCTCCCTCACTGGAGATATTCCAGAACCATCCATTCCAGGACACAATCCTGTGCTGTGTGCTTTGGGATGACCCTGCTTGAGTGGGGAGGTAGGACCTGATGATCAATGGTGATACCTTCCAACCTGACCCACTCTGTGATTCTGAGATATCTGAACAACACAGTAAAATACCTCTAAGAGCTACACTTTGGTTTATGACTTATAAACCTAGTAGATTTGCTTAATGAATTTATGACTAGTCTATAAATTCTCACAAACCGTTGAGTAACTATGAATTTAATGGCGATTTAAAAATTGTCCCTTAAAATGTACACTATTATTCCTTTTAAACTTTATATGTGGAATTAAAAAATTATTGCCTCTTTTAATTGGGAAAAATAGACATTTTGAATTTGTCATTATAAGAGCTACCTGAAGTAAATTTTGATTGTGCAAATACCTCTGGTTGGAGTAACAGAAAATCAGAAATATCAGTTCCTGCTGAACAGTTTGGTTTTATGAAGAAAAGCACCAAACTAAGCTTCATTTCCTGGACTGAAAAATCACAGGGGCAGGAATGTATTACCAAAGGTATCAGTGAGAGAAGGAACTAATTTTTTTCCTTTAGGGTCATTGGACAAAAGAAAAGAAGAAGAAAAAAAACAAAACCAGGTACCTTTCAGCAAATAGATAAAGTTGGGTAATTTACTATTGGAGATGAGGATTGGTTTGAAATCAAATGTTTACTGGAATAGAATGCAGAGGGCAGGAAGACAAGCTGATTAACCACCTAGGGACAATATTACACAAAATAAATATCGCAAAGAAAATGACTGAAAAATCCAGGAAGGGCAGAAGAACCAAACTTTAAAATCCAACTGGCAATATTTTTTCTGTTTAGAGTTTCATTAAATTCTTTTGAATCTGTTCTGCCATGGTAATGCCCTCAACATTCTACTGTTCTGTCAATGCACAGAGACTGAGCTTCTGTTATTAAAAACCTCAAAAAATGGTTCACTGTCAGTATGCTCACAATTGAGGAATGCTTCACTTAGAGTGAAACACAGTTGAAATAAAGCCCATTATTGCAACTTTTTTTTTTTTTGTAACAAAACAGCAACAATCAAACAGAAGTGACAACAGTCAGAATACTAAAGTTACAATGGAAATGAGAGCTTCCAAATAATCTGCAAATGTTGAAAGCAAAATTTATATCCTTGGATATGGTACTACAAAATTCATCATTGCTGAGGCATCATTTTAGTGACATTATGTACCACAGCTTTTCATTAACAAAATGTTTTTTTTGCTTTGCTTATTTATTAGTTGTGTGGTTTGGCAACAACTATTGTTTAAAAAGTTCTCCAGAACGAAATATCACATAAGTTCTTTTTTTTTTTTTTTTTTTTTTTTTTTTTTTTTTTTTTTTTTTTTTTTTTTTTTTTTTTTTTTTTTTTTTTTTTTTTTTTTTTTTTTTTTTTTTTTTTTTTTTTGTTGGTTTTTTTTTGTTTTTGTTTTTGTTTGTTTGTTTGTTTGTTTTTTGTTTTTTTGTTTTTTTGTTTTTTGTTTTGTTTTGTTTTGTTTTGTTTTAGTATTAGAAGCAAACATAAATGAGGGTCTTTCTCCTTAGCCATACAACTAATATTCAGAATGAGAAATTAACTGGTATATCAATGGCCTCTCTTGGCCTGGATCCCAGGGAACCCCTCTCTAACATTTGCCATTTTCTGAGACTAAAAGCTCAGCAACAGAATGACTTGCCTTAGACAAAGCTTACTCCAGTCTGTGTTCTCTATTTTATGCCTGGAAGCGCAGGAGGGTTTTATTTCCCCAGAAAAAAATAATAAAAAAAAGCCAAACCAACCAAGCAAACAAAAAAGACACACACGAAGCAAATATACAATGTCACAGGATGCCTTCGTGACCACTCTCAAAAACACCATAAAATATCTAATTTTGTCTCACAAAGCTCTCTGGCCTTACTGTCATCATGACAACACAGTTTGACAGATTCTTTAATCAGTGTAAATGTGTCACTCATCTAATAATTATTTTTGTGGAAACAACTTCTTGAAATCAAGTTAGGTGACAAATCAGAATTTTAAACTCAGTGTGGTAACAAGTGGACATGAACCAAAGGGTCCAAACATGTCTGAACTGCACACGGAGTTTAATTTCTGCACTCGAGTCCAGATACCAACTCCACTTCTATAAAGGAATGAAGGAGCATTCAAAGTGAGTATTCTGGAGTTAAATTTGAAAGTCATGCATATAGGATTTAAACTGTGGCTCCTACAAGGTTAAGTGAACACGTTTCAAGTCACTTTCAGGCAGGCATTACTTTGTTGAACATTGCTGAAGTGATTTCAGCAGCAACAACAAAGAGAACATTCATGCTTGGCTGAAAACATTTTAAGATTTACATGAATGATGTGCAAAAATGGTTGAATAGAGAAACACTTGAACCAAATATATCTAAACCTTGATCTCTTGAGAATAGACAGGCACCTTTGGCTTACGCCTGAACGATATTGAAAGGAATATACTGTAAAAGTCCCCTCCTCATATTGCAGAATGTTCTTTGGCATTCCAAAGTGCTACTGTTAACTTCTCAGTCTCAAGTAGGCTAGGCATATGTTTTTAACATGTTGTTTGCATTTGGTGTATTTTAACACTTATACAAGTGTAGAATTATGTCAGTAGCCATGTTACATAAAATACAGGCCACACCTTGGTGCAGGTTTAGCCAAGTAGTTCTGACAGGGAACAAAACAGCAGGAAGACCATCAGTGGTGGCAGAAAAAGTACAACTTTCTAGAAGAACAAATAGCAATATGAGCTGTTCTGCAGTCAGAAAAAAATCATACATATATTTGTACACCTTATTTATCTTCACCTGAAGACCACCTGAAATACCTGGCTCTTGAGTTCATACTGATTGTTTCTGCCTGGCAAACCATTCCCATGCAAAACAAACAAAAATTTTGCTTCATCATAACTTTATGTACCATAGCCAACAAACTGCTGCCCAGTCCATGCCATTTATTTCCTCCTAAAAATGAAATCCAAAATAGGGCTGTCATTCTCCCCAAACTCTGCTAGCTAGAATCCCAAATTTACCGTTCAAAGGGTCCTTGATAAAACTACCTTTTCTTAATCAGTTGGTTTCAAAACAAATTTCTCTATCACAGTCCAGACAACCCATTCTGACCCCAAATATAAAGCTCAGTTCTGCCCCAGCATTCAGTAATTTTCAGCCAGTTCAATCTGTTAGATCTTCCAGCTCCCATCCCTCCTCACATGATTATATCCAAGGCCACCTGTTCCCAAAAATCAGCATCCAAAACTCCCACCTATGAAAACTTTACTCATGTAAGTAGTTCTATTCAGTGAGGTAGAACTACTTACCAGGCATCAAGAAGGAAATGAAACTGTAACTAACTCTAAAAATACATATACTCTGTAACTACGTAAGATTCAAACAGCATTTAGCTTCCTAAAAGCATGGCAAAATTAATCAGCTAGAAGAAACGGGTCTCTATTAACTACCAGACAGTGTAAAAGAAGCTTTTCAGACTCAGACATAAATGCTAGAAAGGCTGTTATCTTGGAGGAAATAAAACCACAGACTTCCTACTGTTTAAGAACAAAGTATGACAATCATAAGCAGCAGAGAAAATGTCATTGAAGTTCTATGTGGGAACAGCCCTAAGTGTGTATCAATCAAGACAGTATCAGTGGGAAAATGGCTTCAAACCACTGGTGGCTGAAACTGACAAGGTATACTTAGAAACAAATGCTCACCTTGAAAATGTAATGCAGAAAGGAAAAGGTTTAAAAAATCAGTTTGCACGCTTAGTGATTCCCAGAAAGCTTTTCAGCCCATCCTGTGTGAAAGTGAATGCTGGGACATAGCTATGGCTCTTGCTGTCAGGGTGCATTCTCATGGAAATTTCCCACTGAATCACTCAGTGGGCACATTTACATGGCAAAAAGCTGTAGAAAAATCTCCCAAAGCCAGAGGAAAGTTATACTGCCAAAACTGTTAAGCCCTAAGTGGGTTTCCAAATAAAATCCAATTGCGCTATTGGGTGCCACTTGAATGAGTCAACAATAAACTAAGACGCTAGTTAAAAAAAGGCTTTTTAATATGGAAAAGTACCTTTCAGTTTCTGAAACAGCAATCCCCTTGGGAATAAACTGAAAGGTGAGACTTTTGAAAGGCTTTGTCCAGTTTCAGCCCAGTGCCTTTCATATATTTAGAGATGCATTCTACTGTTGCTGCATATCAAGTTTGCGGCTTTAGTGTCTTCATCAGTCGCACAGAGCAAAAGAAACATTTCTTTGGACTTTAGACAGCTTTTTAACATTTTCCTTATTGTGAGTAACCTTGTAACATACAGGCCCATTCATGGGCCACTTCCCCTCCCTCTCTTGTTAACCTCATCTCACGTCTTTTCCCTCCGAGTTCATGTGTTTGAGTCCATGAAAAGTTTGCAGAAGGTAAGTTTGAGATGAACTTCCTTCAGTGAAGAGTCGTTTGTGGAGACTGCAATTAATTTCTGGCAGTAATGAGTCTTTGGAGGCTCACTGCTATTTCATAATGATGTTCATCTTTGGTTTGGATCTGTAATAGTTTATGTAAGTAAGGCTAAAAGGACCTTTTTTTCCTAAGACTGGAGCATCTGGGTCTCTGATATATTATTGATGGTGACTTTATAAAACAAAACAAACAAACAAACCCAAAAAAATCCCAACCAAACAAAAAATAAAAAAACCCGCACAAAACCAACAAAACTCCATTCATGTATGCACAACCCTGTTGTTTGCAATGAATGCTGCAAGACACTGGAGTTGAAAATACTGGGCTAAAATGTTCTCTAAAAATACCAGTAAAATACCAGATATAAATTGTGAATCTTAAGGAATGCACTTATGTGACCTCATCAATTTATTCCAGAATATGGTTTCAGCATTATTAAACAGTTAGTAAAGAATTGGCCTTCCTACTCTTACCTCTAATAGATAGGCTATGTAAGAATATTTTCTCTTTGGTAGCTTGAGTAGTAAGAGTATTTAATATTTTAACAAGAACTCTCAGCAGCTACAACCTAACATGAACTTGGTCTGCTGAAATTTGCCCTTAAATACAACAAACACAGACTTCCATGGAAAATTTGCCCATGTGACTCTGTGCTTCTCTGATATTTCATGTGCACTGTGACACTATTTCAAATGTGTTAAGCAGGGTGCCTACTTGTCATGTTTTATTTAATTGCAGGGGTGGCTCCTAAGGGATGCAAGATGTGGCCACATTTAGGGCCTAGTGTGGTGTTTGAGAAGGGGGCAATATTTGTGATGAATGCACATTTCAACCTCCCACAACATGATAACAGTCAAAAATCTCTAATTGCTCTTTAAATGAAAAGGTTTGTATGCAATATTACCCTATTGTATAATTAAACATATATGTATATAAATGTTTATTTACAACCTTTTCTTTCCATATAGGGAAGAATATTTTTCATTAGCTACAGTTGAGCAACTGACCCTACACTTTGCCTAATATTCCATTTGATCACAACTTGGTTCTTTATAATCCTTTGTTTTCTGATTAAATGTTTTGTTTCAATTTAAATATTCCAATTACTGAACATAAAGTCTGGCTAACAACATCAAGAATTAACATATATAAAAGGTATGAATAGAGCTGTATACATCATCTTTTCAAGCACAAATAAAATCCACTGCCAAGTCTTCTTGATACAGCAATAGTTGAAAAAACCGCCACTCATCTGCCATGAAAGGAATTTCTCATGTTGATTATTTCCCAGTCAAACAGGATAGATGGAGAATAGCACTGAAAACAGGGAGTGAAAAAGGGACCAAGTTTTAAATAGCATAAATGATAGCAGCAGAGAGACAAGGTAGCTTTAATCAGTCAGCCAGCACTAGGCAATTTAAAAACCTGGCAGCTTGCAGTGGTTTTCTTAGCTTGTGGTGTTTGAAGGACATTGATGTACACATCAAACAGAATTTAGGACATGCATTGTGGAGGTGCCAGTTGAAGCTTTATGTGCAAGCTAAAGTTGGAATTCAATCCTTTTATCATACACAAGACATACAAACTCTCTCCTATCAACTTTCCATCATTTTGAATGAAGAACAAGAAGACTTACAGGTAAAAGTGTTCATTAAAATCTATTCTCTAAACCAAAAATTGTCACATACTCTACACCAAAGACTTAGAATGGCTCAAATTACAGAGCAAGCTTGCAATGCTTGTGTTGTTTTATTATTCATAAAACTTAACATTAAAAATAAAAAATGCTAAAGTGGCCCTATTAAAAACCAAAACTCAACCCCTTTTCCAGGGGCGAAGGACATGGACAAATATAAATTCCCAAATATTTTATTTTTTTTTCTTTTCTGGTTTAACCTCCCCATTGCTTTCTCCATGTTCCTTCCACTCTGCAGGACTGCATGTTTGAGCATGCATGTGCCCAAACCCTCTGCTTTTAGTGATCACATTACCTCACTGGGAAATATTTCTAACCAAATCCTTCTAACTTCCTGCAGTGAAGACCCTTATTGAAACAATAGGTTTTTGCCATCATTTTTAATAACTAAAAATTCACCAGCGAGTAGTAGTTGCATTATCTCTTCTCCAGGAGATTATCGCAAAGGCTGTCCCACAGTAATTTAAGGAAAACAGCAAATTTGCCTGTCCTCCTAAAATAACCTCCTGAAAGCAAGTTGGTAACATCACTTGTATTGTGGAAAATGGAAGACAGCAACCATTTTGAAAGATATTTCTTTCTGTACAACCTGTAAAACAACATCATTTTCCAAAAAGCTACTGTTTAGGGGATGACAGGGAAAGACCTAATGCACGTATTCAGGTGGCCTTGTTGTCTCATTTTTGCATGCTTATGAAGAAATAACATATTTCTCCTTTCATGGGAATTGCAGGATACCTTCCTGAAGTGATACATTCCAATGAGAAACAAATGAAAATCCCTAAAAATCAAGAAAGACTCCAGCCCAGGGAGCTATTTACCCAATCTGCAAACTGCACTCTTAAATCATTTTATGCAGGCTTTATAGAAAAGTTGTGGTACACCAAAAATTATAAGCTAAACTCAGTTGTTTCACACTGTATATATTTTGCATTTGAAATCAGGAAATATTTTTCATTTGTTTTTAATACTGTCTGAGGGGAAAGAATGGGTAAAAAATTGAATGCAACACAATTTAGGAAGAAAGGTAAGAATGATTTGGAAATAAACTTATAATAAATGCTCAAAAGATGAAAGATAATTACTTTTAGCTAAATTCTGAAAGCTTCACCTTCCATGAAAGGGAACAATAAACCTCTGGCAAATATGCTTGGGAAGATGTGACTAAGTGAAAGGGATTGCCTGTAGAAATAAATTTAGGACGTTGAAGTGCTTTGAAGATAAGAAATCCCATCATAGTTGCCAGTACAGTTGATCCCTGTGGGGGGAATGGCAGCCCAGGATGTGGAGGGGGAATTGTGTCTGGTGCCAAGCTGTGCAGAGAGGGTGGAGGTTGGTCCTGCTGGTACCAGGCTCTGGGATGGAATTCCCCTCCACAGGCAGAGACCAGCAGCCTCCTGCAAGGGCAACTGGCAGCCAACACCCACTTCTCCAGCAGACTAAAGCTCTTTTTTCTTCAATATTAATAATATCTTTCTTCTTTAATGAGTCCCCCATGCTTCTTACAAGCAGCCACAGGATTTCAGCCAGGACTGGAGAGCAGTGGTTTCACATGCCTGGGGGCAGCTGCTGCTGCTCTTGTGGTCAACAGGAGCCACAGGTGCTTCAACAACAAATGCAGAGCTGTATTCTTTTGAAAAAGAGGTATAAATGTCTGAGTTTATTTCTGGCCTTTACCTCAGGCAACTGTTTCTGTAGATGTTTGTACTATCACACAGTATAGAGCTGGTGAAAAACTAAGGAATCATTTGGGTGGAAGGCATGATACAATTGTAAGAAACTGTTTTCTTTGTTCCCCAAATGTAACATAATCAATAAAGGAAAAGCGTTTCTGTGAGAAATATTACTGCTTCTAAAAGATCAACACTGATGAAAGAGAAGAACCAAAGCACAGAACAACTATTCTCAATATTTTTTAGCTTCCTGAGATCATGATTCTTAAACTTATATTTTCTTATGTATATAAGCAGCACAGACTCAAAAGGAAGAGAAAACAGAAGAGAAGAGAAGAGAAGAGAAGAGAAGAGAAGAGAAGAGAAGAGAAGAGAAGAGAAGAGAAGAGAAGAGAAGAGAAGAGATCAGTTCATTCCTTGTATCAAAACAAAGCATTCTATACTGACTTCCATTCTTGGAATTCCAATGAGTGTTAAAATAAAAAACAAATTTTTCTGTTTAGTTCAAGACACTAGTTATTGTGCATTAATATAGACTAGGCATTCATGATGTGCTAGCTACTCCATTGAAATTTCTCAAGTTTTCAGTTTGCAAATGTTTACCCTACAAAAAAAAAATCTGAGGAGTAAATTACCTGACTTATTTGCTTTGCATAGCAGTGTGCATACAGTTATTTCAGAGTCACTGAATCTGTAAATTGTTTATCCTGTGGTGACTTGCTCAGTGTAGTTTAGAATGGTTTTGCTGATTCATCTGGTGGAGATCACTCAAAAAGATTGGTCTAAAGAACTTAAATACCTTTACTGTGGCTTTGATAGGTCTCATTAAGTATTCACTGCTAACTTAAAATATTCATTTTAACTGAGTTTCATTTAGTTTTGTTCACTTCTAAGATAAAATCAGATTTAAAGCTGTATAGAAATTGT
Source organism: Sterrhoptilus dennistouni (assembly GCA_013397095.1). NCBI lineage: Eukaryota > Metazoa > Chordata > Aves > Passeriformes > Zosteropidae > Sterrhoptilus > Sterrhoptilus dennistouni. The sequence goes on along the minus strand of VWZU01003154.1, from coordinate 537,117 downwards.
TTCACTAACATAAACTGAGACAAAGATCAGATGAAGTAATACTTCTAAGACAGAACACTTTACAAGTATATAATGCTTGTCTCTTTATTTCTCAGAAAGCTTTAAGATTTCTCCTAAAGTGTCCTTACCTTTAGAGCACTAGGACATTTATTTGATTACTGGATAACTAACAACAGCAAATAGTGCTGGATAAAAGCTAACTGGACAATAACTTCTGTGTTTCTCCCATCCTTCAAAGGAATGACTTCTCTTTAGGAGAGTCAAACTTACGTTCACCAGCAACACAATCAATATTTGAAAATTTGCCAGTTGTTTTTAATATTAGATTTGCTTAGGACAAAGCAGAAACATCCAGAGTCTACAGCAGAAATGTGTGTCTTGTCCTCTAGCCTTTAAGCAGGCTGTAGTGTTAAGTACCTTAAGTTACCTGGTGATCAATTAATTGATATTAGAAAGGTCTCATGAAAAAATCCTCATCATGGTACATCTGAAATATTTGCTCCTAGAACCATTTTCTCTGCAAAATGCATAGGTTTAAATTTCACTAAGGCTCAGGTAAAGATTGACTTTGGAACAGAGCAAAATCATTTTGTGGCGAGACATTAGCAGAGATTGTCAACGTGAGCTGCTGTTACCCAGCACAAATAGCTGCAGGGACACAGCCCAAGTTTTGGAAAACACAGACAGATACGTGCACCAACCTGGGCAGACATGCAGAGTCATACATGAGGGCACACACATGTACACACGTGCATGACTAAAAGTGTACAGAAGCTCACACACACAGATGCACAAACACTGATCCCATCCAAAAAGGCAGCAGGCATTCTAGATCTGCCACAGAATCCTGAACAATATCTAGTTGGCCTAAAATCTCAGAACAGTAGAAAAGAACCATAGTTCCTTTTGCCCCAAGAAATAAAACCAAAGTTATAGAATAAGTGAGACATTTGTTTTTCCCTTTTTTATACTATTTCTAGTGGCTGTCCCAAGAGAATTTTCTTTTTAGTGATCTCTGTGTATGTGTCAGCCTGTGCAATTCTTTCCTTCAGCATTCTTCATTTTAGTATGAACACGAATTATTTGCTTTGCCTTTGGCTGTGGTTTCTCTTCTCAGGGGAAAACTAAATCTCATGCCAAATCTGCTGCCCAACACTCAGACCAGTAAAGGTGATTTGGCCAGTGACATCACCTTTGCAGATGCAGACAGACTTTCAGGAGCCCTTCCAGAGCTGAAGCAGAAATGGGGAAACCATGGCAGGATTGGGGAAACTCACAGAAATGGGGATATGTAGCAGGACACCGTAGGCAGCACACGGTGAATTTCAATGTTTGGGCAGATGTCACCGCCTTTCCAATCAGTCCTGATCTTTTCTGGGGAAAAAGCAGAGCACCAGAGGGAAGCAGCTCCTGGGTTTGATCCGTGGCACTACCTTGACCTAGATTATCCAGCTTTCACAAAAAAAAATAGCAGACAAGATTAAACACTACAGAAAATTAATAAAATCCCTGGTTTAATTGGCAGCTACTACTGTTATTAAATAGATCCTCTTAAAGAATAGTGTTTCTGAATGAGTAAGGTTGAAATGTAATTGAGAATCTGCTTATGAGAAACATTTTTTGCAAAGCCTATGAAACTGTTGGGATTAGGCTGAAGTATCCCATGTGGTCAATATCTTGCAATCGCATTAAGGCCTCGGGCAACGGGGGCCTTCATTTCTTTCCATTTCCCATTTTCTGTTTTCTGTTCCTAGGCACCATCATAGGCAACCAGACACGAACAGAAAATGAATTTGCTACAAGCTAGTAGCATTGTAAGTGGCTTTGATATAAGTGGAACAAGGGTCGGTAACTTCTAAGCCCCGGCAGCCTGATAAGAATATTAAGTCTACCATTTATCCCCAATGAGTGCTTGATTAGCCATACAGTGCTCTGCTGACAGAGTTCACTAAAAATCCATTATGCTAATAACACCTGAGTGCCAGCAAAACTGGGGAAGTCCAAGACTCAACACAAAGAGTGAGTCATTATGGTATTTACCTGGCAGACGCAGTTAGAGGCAAAAATATGACTAAAAGAATGATATCTCAGTCCTGTGTGCAGAGTCACAATAGAAATAGAGGTGACCTCCCAAAGAATATTAACATTAGAATAGAAAGAAATAAATACTCTGTGTTGTATCTCTTAATAAAGATGCTTGGTTTTTCAGAGCAGTCAGCTGCAGACAAGTCACTTCTTCGTATTTATCTTTGTCTAAGCTCTGTCATATGGCTCTTCACTGGTGTGTCTTTCTGCCTGGTTTAACACCGAGTGTGTTTCCTCCTTGCTGTGTGCTTGGACCACAGTCTGGGATTCCCACTGCACTCTCACAGTTTCCTCCTGTTCCCTAGCCCACTGCCATTGTCCCAGCTCAGTGTTTGCTCTATTCTAAGGGCAGGATTTGTGGGCTTTCCTTCTAAGCATAAGCTACAGGTGTCACACATCCCAGCAACAACCCAAACTGTATTTCAAGCACAGGAGATGAGGGAATGGTTCATTCCCGCTTCAAATTAACTCGCTGAATCTGCTTTTTGCAAGGATTGAACACCCCCATCCTCCTCCCAGTTCCCCTGCCCTGTGCCAGCCTGCAATTAGCACCCTGCCTAGCAGGGCTCTGGGCTCCTCCACACAGACATTCTGCAGCCAGCCTGGCTGCCATCCCCTGCACAGGCAAATTGGTGAGCAGTACTTGGCCATGACTCACAGCAAGGGCAAGCAATCATTTCACAGACATACAACTGAGAGCTTTGCAAAAAAAAAAAAAAAAGCAGAAAAGCTCAAGCTTGGAAAAAAAAAAAGAAGGCGTGATTAATCTGGCCATTAGAGCTGGTCTTTTTTTTTTTCCTCTACAGATCTTTTACTAGCCAAAAATACTTTTTAAGTTCAGCCAAAATTAGATTGAATTTGCCATGCAGTTTCAAAGAACAAAGAAGATAGTAGGATGTCTCTTCAATTTTAAAAATATTCAATTATTTATATATTTTAGAGGTGCCATAATAATGTTTTTAAGAATTGATAAAAGTTAAAACCAAAGAGTTTTCTTTAGCTTTGGTGTACCTGAAACATACCTTTATTGTTAGTGCTTCATTTTTCCCAGAGAACGGAAGTACAAAAAATAGCTTGGGATTAAATCAACTTTGAGAAATGCTGACACTGAGCCAAAAGCCTCAGCTCCTCACAGTCCACTCTTACAAGCCACCAAACAGTTTAAATGCAAAGGTACTGAAAAGCTAAGTAATCTGATCTATTGTAACTGCTGCTGCATGAAGCAGTAATGTGAGAAAGGTGCAGGCAGTGGAGAAAAGAGGCACTTCCACGCCACAGTTTGTCTCCTAGTGATGTAAATGCCTTTAATAGGTCAGATGAATCATGCCTTAAAAATTACCATTTCTCTTCACTGACTGGCAGGGGAACAGGTGACTAGGGCTGGTGTAGCCTTCTACCTTCTCAATGTCAACAGTGGGACAGTGAGATGAATTTCTGTATTTTAATCATTCAAAAATTTAAAATTTTGACATGAAAGCCCTAAAACCTGGGTCCAGAAGCTGGAAAGATGGGCCAGTGGAGAGGATATTAATTCTTTTTTCTTACTGTGGTATTCAACGTTTCATGATCTATTTATTTTCCTGGGTTTGTCCTTGTGTTTTGTCTTTTCTTTCATTTAATGTTCTTATCTTCCTGTTTTATCCATCCATCCATCTTCTCTCTCTCTTTCTTCAAACCACAAAGCTTTAGCATCTACTGTTGACAGTGTCCACCTGCTTCTGTCATCTGCTGGCTGTCTTTCATCACCACTGGAAAATGAAAGGGAACACTTTAAAGACCATGAGCACTTATGCATAGTAGGATATGGGAATTCTCCCAAACTGGCAAACTCCACCCTCAGTAGGAAATTACATTAGATGTGGCTCCAAGCAAAGATTGCTGTTTTTTCAGACTTTAGCCCTGAAATTCTACTTTCATAGCCCTCCATTTTTCAATTTATTTTCTGGACCCAAACCTCTCTTTGAAGTATTGAAATCAAGTATTCCAGGAACCCTAACCTCATTTTATTTGTGTTGTGCCCTTCAAGGGCCTCCTCTGAGTTCCACATGCAATATTTTAAGTTTTAAATTCATCTAGCTTCCTTGCAAGCAAGGTAACAATCTCCTTAATGGGCCCTTAGAATAATTTTAGTTGGTCCAAATCTGCCCGTTGGTTTCACTGTTGGCTTCCATGTTAACAGGATAGTGAGCAAATTAGAAAAATATAACTGCTGTAATTAAACAGAAAAGAATAGTGTGTAGAGTTATTATCAATACTATAGTTCATATGTATGTATGCATTCAAATATGCAAACACTGCATCTCTATCTTAAATTTCACTTCACTTTCAGCTAGAGGTTTCTGATGGTGCCAACTATACGCTGCAGAAATAAAGAGTCGTAGCAAAAAATTAATCTGTAAGGTTAAAAAAGGTAATCTGTTTTATTTCTAGTTGTAAATAATCATGCACAGCTCTGAGGAAAGAGAGAAAAGCCTGTATCACCCCAATCCATAAAAGCAGTTTACAGGCACCACACAACTAAGAAGAAAATATAATTCTGAAGGAACTCACTGTACTCCTGGATGACTGAACAGTTGATCACTTTGTCTGGCTGTATGGAAAGTTAAAGCAAGCTGAAAGTTTTCAATTTATAGTGAACACTGTACTTAAGCAGCAGAAAATTATATACTTACTGTTCCACTCCAGCTGTGTGTGATATATGAAGTACAGTGAGCTCCAGTAAAAAAATAAATTAAACCGGGTGGTAAATAATCAAACTGTACTCTTCATTAGCCTTGGCACTTACTCTGCCATCTTGAAAGCACTAAGAAGCCACATACAGTGTTAGTGCCTTTTATTTTCTACTATCCTTTTTTTTTCTATTTTTATTGCTAATATTTCCCCTTACATTTTCCGTACTGTTCCTTTTTTTCTCCCCCTTCTGGGATTATGAAGACATAATTATTCACTTTGTTATTCATCAAATTTACTTTCATGTTTAAGCCTGCTTTGGTTTATAAAGTTAATTATCCATCACTACAAGCACGTCAATGTGAGCTCTATAGTGAATCACATGGAAGTCTGTCCTGTTAACCAGATAAATTCTCAGTTATTTCCAGGAGTTTAGGACAGGGCAGGAATTTTTGCTGAGTGCTTCTGAACCTGATTTTTATCAATGGAAGGATGCTTTTGGCTACACCAAACTACATATGAGGCACAATAGTTGTGATCAGGTAAAATCCTGGCAGAGATGCCTCATAATTCCATCAGGGTGAGTCTACAGTGACTTCAGTAGATGCTGAATATGAAGCAAATTAAAGACACTGCAGAATGAGGTTGCATGAGAGCAAACCACCATTCTTCTTTCAGCTAAAGGTGCAAAATTACTTTTATGAAAACTTGTGACTTTGGCCCCCTTTTATTAATTATTTAATTATTTTAAATCACTCATAATCCTCCTTCTTCATAACTCTGTTGCTGTGCTCTTGGCAAAAGCAGTGGGCATGTTACGCTCAGAAACCGTAATTAGTATCTGCTCATCGAAATGTTCCTGCCTGTTTTTTCTCATTACTCAAACTCCTTACACAAGGCATGTTTAGAAGCATAAATTGTTTCCCCACTGCGCTTCTAATTAACACTTCCATTAAGACCCAGGCAGAGAGCATGGAACATACTGAAGGAAGCTGCTGTTTACAGAAACGGTGATAAAATGTATACAAATATGTCCTGCAAAGTGCAACCAAGCCAGCTTGTGTGACATGTGGATGTGTTTCTCTGTATGTAGGCACAAACAGATGTGCCACACTCACATGCAAGACTAATTTGTTCATTAACGTTAAAAAAAAAGAAAACAAACCTAGCTGAATAGCAGTCCATTAATTTTTATAATTGCTTCTTGCATGCCCATGCCATTGCTCAATTTCGTTTCTGAAGGTCTTGGTAGCTTCAAATTGGCTTCTTGGCATGATCACACTGGATTGCTTATCTCCCACTGGTTCATAGATTGGATTTACTTGGATTTTTATATATTTATACTTGATAATCCTCCACTCTTCTTCTTCTATGGGAAATTTTAATAACCTTAAATTAAGATAGAAATTATTAATTTAGGTTTTTTCCTTATTTATCTTGAAAGGCAGAATAAATCAATCAAATGGCTTGCCAAGCATCATGAATAGTTCTGGATTTCTAGAACGTTTTCTTTAAGCCTTTGAATAAAAACATGCATAATCTTTTCAGTTTTGCATATGTTCAGTACAAGACCAAGAGAAAAAACCTCCTGGCAGCTGCAACTGAATTTCACCTGTAGAAATCCCATTGTGAGGCTCAGGAGAGTCAATCCACAAGGAAAGAGATTAAACAAATAGTCTTGTGACCTGAAGTGCAATAAGCTTTGCACTGCGAGAGTAAGTTGGAAAGCCTGACAATTAACTGCAACTCAGGGCTGGTGATAGGGGGATGTTGCTTTTGTTTTTAATTACATTTTATTGAACAACCAAGTGATAAACATCAAAAGACAAGATTGTCTTGGGCCATCAAAGATGGGGTGGGGGAGGTTGTTTGTTCTGTGAATTCAGGCAAGCTAAAAGAGCTTTTTCTATGTTTACCTGAGTAATTAATGAAAGACCAAATTGCTTTTGAGCCAGCAGGCTGCAGTTAATTGGAGTTATGTGCGTTCGGTGAACTTAGCGATTTGGCTTAAAAAGGATTTACCGTGTAGGTGACAACCCTTTTCAGGGAAATACAGCAGCAAAGGCTGAATATTAGAAGACAGCTTCTAGATGATGTAGTTCATGTGGAGAGCTTTTCTTTCAGTTAAACTTTGAAAGTGGAAAAAGTACTAGCTTATATGAGCAAAAGGCTTAGAAAATGTTTAATTAATAATAAATTTAAATATTGGGATACAGACATTCAGGCTATTGCCATAATTTTTTAACTGGCAAGATCAGTGAATCCAGAGAGGTTTACCAGTCTAACTAAGGAAAATTATGTTTGTAGAAACAGACATGTTCTAATTTCTGAATTTCTTATCATGACTCTTTTTCTAATATAGCTCACTGAGGACTGCAGACATACTGTGATGCTCTTTTTCAGATGTAATAGCATCTAATAATCTAGCACTATTACCAAATAGTAAGAAGACAATTTATTTTTAAGTGTACCACTCAAAAGGTGAAGAACTATCAGCCTTTGTAATTCTGTCAGTTATTTATTTTCTTTTCCAGACCTAGTGTAGTGGACTTCCTGAAGTCCTAAGATACACCTATGGACAGGTGGTCACATAGTGCCCAATGGATAATCCCGCTGGGCTAAAGGACAAAAAGAAAGGATGTTCCCTTTCATCCTCGTGAATGCTCTTAAGAGAAAGTTCCTCTTGTTGCTCTAGTAAACTGAGGGTTGTTTTCTCTTCTTTCTCTTAACCTAAGAATTTTTCACTTATGCAAGAACAAATTTAAAATAAAAAGGAGGAAGTGTTCTGCCTTTCTTCCTGAAGGAAGAAACTTTAAGGTATATATACACTTTCTCATATCCAGTTCTTATCAAATAACCATGAGCTGGTCAGACCTCAGTCTCAGTACACCTCATGAATTTGTGCACTAAATATTTGTGTTATTAACCTGGATATCAAATTCAAGTTTTTTCTCCTTCACTCCCTTTTTAACCGTCAAGGTTTAAGAAAACTTGAGTCCTTTTGCCAAATAATTCCATTACATATTGTTGTAGGAGAAATTATTCCCCAGTTCTCACTGATCTGTGTCTAAAAACCTCTTATCCAGATTTCTTGGAGTTCAGGGTACTGCTGAATGGTGTCTCTTTCCATATAATTTTAATAATAAAAAATGTGAAATGTCATAGTTGGTTTAATTCCACATGACTTTAAATGAACTTTTCTGCTTTATATTTTATCCTTCCTAAACAAGAGAAGATAAAATACAGTCATTGTTCTCTGCTTTTAAAATTCATAATTTTACTCAGTCTTCCAGCAATGATTTTTTTACAGGCAGTTTCAGAATTCTCTGTTCGAAGACAATAATTGTAGTTCTCCCTCCCTATCTCACTTCCTTCTCTGTCTTCCTTGTGCTTTCCCAGCAGGAATGTTGATGAGCTGTACTGGTATTTCCACTTATTTTCAATCATAAAGTGTAATCAAAGTAACATGTGAAATCTCGTTGTCATCACTGGGTTGGGGATCAGGCCTGAATGCCTTTACTCTGAGCCCTGCTACTAAAATATCTGCAGCACTTTGTGGGAGGCACTAAGATATTTCGACAGTTTTATTTTTAGACTCTCTGTTGGGACTAAAATTGTGCAGTGCATTAGAAAGGTTCTCTCATCCTCAAGTGCTGTGGCTGTGTGCAGAGCCTGCAGTAAAATCTGTGTTTAAGTTGGTATGGGCTAGATTTCCAGTTGTTTTCTTTCTAATTTGGTAAACCTAAGAGATCTGTTACATTTTAATACACATTTAATAGGAAAACATGGCATTTTCATAGTGTATCACTATTTTTACCAGTATAATCATACCAGTTTTAGTGTGTACAATATTATTTTTACAAAGAAGGTTCACAAATGACATTTGTTAAATGAAGGAATTCAGAAGAAATAGTAGATACAGGTGAATACTGAATATTTAAGCACTCTGAAAAGCCAGATTTACTCTGAATAGCCAAACAGTTTTTGCAAGTCAGTGTTGTCACAAACTACATGTAGGGAAAAGAGATTTAATTGAATAATTTATTGTAGGGTTTTTTTACACAGAACTAATATTCGATATTATTAATCCTGTGACTATATTATTTTCCAACATAACGCTTCTGCAGGATCTATTGAATATGTTTCTGAACTAATGCAAAAAAAAAAAAAAAAAAAACATACACAAAGGAATTTTGCACTTTTCATGACCCAAAATTGGTATAGAAAGCAGTAGTTTTGATTCCCACTCATCCATGAACAAGAGACTTCAGATACTTCCTCTCCTGAATCTATCAGGATATGTGAAATTAGCTGACAAAGTAAATTGCAACTTTTAGAAATGGCTCTTTTGTAATTATTTTGTAATTATAACATTAATTATACGTAATGATTTTGCAATCATTATATTCTTCCCTCTGGTTCTACACAGAATTATATTTCCCATGCCACATGTTGAAGGTATGTAAAGAAATGGAAACAGTTCAATTCAAAATGTGAACTGAGAGGCCAAAATTCTACTCTTGACATGCTAGGACAATAAACCCACAGACCAAATGACTTGATAGGCAACTGGGCTCACCACAAACATATCCCAAAGGGGAAAGTAAGACTGCTAACCTTTACCAAATAGATCCAGAAATTCAACTTGGAAATGGAACCTGCATTGATTTCCAAGCCCATTCCTTGCCCATTCTGCTGGATAACACAGGAATTGGGCTCTGGAGAGATGTCTTGGTGTTACAAGCTTCATTGCACAGAGAGGGGTGGATGGATGGATGGGTGGACTGAGGCATGCTTACATGGAAGTTCTCCCAGGTTTTCCTCCTTCCAATCAACTACAAACATCTGTACATGAGGAGAGGAGAGGACAGAAGAGGACAGGACAGAAGAGGACAGGACAGGACAGGACAGAGGAATCAATACACGGATGATTAAATTCAGGCACAAAATCCAGTGAGAAAGCTGATTTTCTTGCATGGCTTGTACAGGCCTGTGCAGATGATTCAGATATCATGCTGCCAAAACACATAATAAATAAATCCCCAACTATACTCATCACCTCATATTTTGGTCAATGCAACATTTGGTCTCGTTCCATCCTATGGGATAATTTACATATAAAACAAGCCAGAAAGCTTTGCAAAGGAGAAGTTGTTCCTAGGATCAAAGATACGCAGAGTCCCAGAATTCCTTTAAAGGCCTAACAATATGAGAAGTTACTCAAAGTGATTTTGGGGTAAATATATTTTTGGCTGCCTGATTTGTAGCATAGAAAGAAACAAGAGACACAAAGGGTTTCTCTCACACACACCTACAGATCACAGCATATAATTTTACTCCATACCTTTGTAGGAAGTGAATGATGCTTCCTCAACTATATTTAGAAAGGGAAAACACATGAAAAAGAATTGTAAGTTCACTAAACAGTACAAGTGTGAAGAATTCTGTACATTTTCTGTGCATTTTCTCTACATTCTGTACAGGAACCAGGAAATAGAATCCTTTCAAAATTGTTCTGTCCTCCAAGTCATGAAATATTGAGAGACAAAAAAAGGAGAAAATGCAAGAGTGAAAACTAATATAATAATAGCACTGCTGTTGGGGTAGAATTCAAATTTCTGCCCCATCAAAGATAGTTAAGTTTTTTATAAAACGTTCAAAGGATTCAGCAAGACAGATTGCAAGACCCTTGAATCAGAACATGTTGCAATACGGTGATCAGAAAACACCATCCAGTGTAGAAAAAAATAAGCTGAAGTGACCACTATATGATCTTACAGGAAAGTTCTATAATCAGTGAACTGATGGCTAAAAAGATAAGACAATGCACACCTCAGCTTTGCTTGCTGCAGATTTGAAATTGTTTGGACACTGTTTACTGGACTCATACCTCAAGTGGCCCACACAAAGAATCATCTACATTTGCAACTCTTGAGCTAGAAAGGGATCAGTCTTGCCCTCTGTTTCCTTTTACACTTGCAAGAATATGTCTCTAATGTCCCAATGACAAAAGCTGTTTCTACACCTTTCACATTAAGACTATGCAATTTTTATTCTAATTTTTTGCTCATGTAAATGAGTTTCCTGAAGTCTAATGGAATGTAAAGGAAGAAGCTGTTCCTTCTCAGAAGCAAATTCTCAAATATTTTTCAACATGTTATTATAGCACTTTATATGCAAACTTGTAACAAACCAAATATTTAAAACCATTAAAATTTCTCGTGTTACAGAAGCTTTAAAATTAAATCAATGCATTCGACGGAGGCTGTCAGGAGAGGAAAGCAGCCTGAAGCCTAAAGCTAGGAATCTACTAATTAAGATATACAATAAAAATGTTAATCAAGTAAACTTAGGGAGGATGAGGGAAAGCGATTACATAATCCTCTTGGCACCGTGTGATGTCTCACTGCTCTCACACAGGAAAATGATGAGTAGGTAAACAAGGGAGAAAAACACAACAGGTCCTTTGATTGTGGGCCAAAGAAGAAACTGTTCCAAATGGCCTCTCTAACCAACATTAGCTGTTCAAGTAGAAAACATTCAGATCTAAGAGCTCTCTCTAGTGTGCCAGACTGGGGACAGCCAACAGAAACTAACAAAGGAGCCTGAGAAACTGGAGTATTTGAGATAATTCTCGGTAACTGTGGCCAGAGCAACGTCTTTTGTTATCCTATTTCTTTATAACTGTATTCCACACTTCAGAACTGTAAGTAAACAGAATACTTGACTCTGTGCTCTGTATTATAGATGTTTCCCTGCTAAGCAACAAGTAGGTACTTCATTCAGGCTTGCATGGATCCTTGGAGTGGGGGCTTTGGGGTTAGGGCAGTCTTTAGCCTTGTCCTGTACAGTGTTGTTGGTAACAGGTTTTGTGCCAGGACAATAACACACCTCAGCACGCATCAGGCTCTGTCTGGGCTTTTTTTTGGCCCAGCTGGAGACATATTTAGTCTTGTTTAGCAGGAAGAATAATTATGCAATGATATGGTCAGTATTAGCTACTTTGTTTTAGCTTGTGAACAGCGGTTTGGGGGAACAGCCAGCAGGTACTCAGCGCAGAGTGAGCTGTTTATGACTTCTGAATAAAAAAAAAGAAATAGAATACTGACAGGGGGTCATTGCAGGGGTATTGAAACCATGGGCACAGGATGACACCAGGGGCCACAGGGCTATAAACATGTCACCAGTGGTCTGTTAACCCTAATTAAAGGAATGCAACCATGGGAGCAGGGTAAAAAGATAGCTTTAAGGATAACAAAGAGGATAATGACCACGTCTCCGACATAAATGTACTACACACAGTAATGTGGAAATGTGAGACAGGGAAGATTTAGCAGGGCAGAGATCACATAAAACACATAAAATTTCTACAGGCAGGAAGGAAACCTACATCGACAGTCCTCCCAAAAACAGGATTGTGATGTTGATTCTTCTCTCTGTAATCTTTCTCTCTTGCCCTGAACCAATGCCTGAACCCTGGGACCCAGAAACATGGTGGAAGGATGACAGTAATTCCAGAGAACCATGGACATACTAGGCTGTTTATGTATACCAGCCTTAACTGGAATTTGAACCATGAATGACCATGCAATTGTATGTGGAATAATGACAGGTGTTTCAAAAACAAGTTGTTATGCCATTTTAGGAGATAAAAATAATGTACATTCCATATATAGAGAGAAGGCATCTTTCCAAACTACCCAAGAATCCCCCTTGGAATGGAAGTAGGAGAATAGTGAAAACCAACATTGAAGTTTGTCCATATTTCATAATATATGTACAACTGCTGCCACTGGCACCTGCAGCTCAAGGCATGATGCTGGACTGAGAAGTGCTTAGAACCATCCATCTGTTTGTCACAAATTCATACATTCATAAAATGCTTACCAAATTGTACAAGCAGACATTTCAGAACACTTATCATTTTTAATATAATTTACTTCAGCATTAGAAAGAAAAACAGTTAATTACAGCAATAGGCTAATTGCTGGCAGAAAATAAACTCATTGGTACTAATTTTTATAAATTTCTCTTGTTATATTACTAAGACTGTAGCTTTAAACTTCCTGACCTGATATTCTTTTTTTCATTATACTTATGCTGAATTATTTTTTTCCAATAGAAAGGATATTATGAACTGGGCTTAAACATATTATTCATGTTGGGTGTAAACCACTTTGTAAAGCTCACACAATGTATTTATTATTCCTTACCTGGCTAAAGGTGCCTGCATTTTAGGGGTTCTGTATGTTGATTTCAGAGAGTTTGCCTTTTTGAATCACCCTAACAAACCTTTCAATTCTATCACTTACTTATCAAAATGGTAATAATGACCTGCAATGTGCAATTTTGATTGCATTGGTAGTGTAGCTAATAAACATAATTATTAATGTGTTATTTCTTGCCTGGAAAACCCCCAAAAGTAAGTGTAGTTTGATTTGATGAAACAAGTTTGTGTGATTTTTTTTTTTAATTATTAAAATATTCGTATTTATCTGAAAATATTCCTTTTGGTAAGGTGTGGCAATGCAGTATCAGAATAATGAACAAAGAATTATATGAATTAAACATGACTGTCTAATACCTATGTGGAGATCACTCTTCATTACTTTTTTAATCAACATATTTTAAAGAAAAATGTTGAAAGAGGGAAAAGAAAAATTAAATCTACACATTATATATATTGTAAAAAGAGCAAGAAAACTATGATTTCTGTTTCCAGGAGAGCAAAATATGTATCTCTTCTACTAACATTTAAAGGGATATATGTAATAAAATCTACCAAAGTAGGGAAATGAAATAAATTAAAGTAATTATCAAATTTTTCCCTGGCTATTAAAGTTATCAGTAGTTATTGCTGTTTTATAAAGAAGGAACCCTAGAAACTGAAGAGGCATCTGAATTACTTGCTTTAATGCCCATTCATCCTGATCCACAAAAGCAGTCCAGAAAGTCCATCTGAGACTTTGCATAATCTTAGTTTCAATTTCAGTATCTTGGCTTTGTTTTGATTGGCAAAATTAAAAGTTTTCTTTTCAAGGGGGAGGGGGG